>MU191586.1:10167-34687 GCA_016904865.1 Pissodes strobi
TTAGGTATGCAGAGCTGGATTAAGGATTTCGATATATTGGCTGAATAGCACACAACTTTGAATTTTGCGAATACTAAAAAATTAGCAGAAAGATGATTGACAAATTGCTGCGTGTTAAAAAAGATAAAAACGGAAAATCAGACAAAATCTGAACAGTAAAATACTATTGTGAAAATCGCAAACATAAATGCACTTTTTCTTAATTCTGGAAGTTAAAAAATCGGAATTAACCGAACATCCTTAATATAAAGTTCGAAAGACAAAATTAAGCTAATTTCTGAGTTTCTGGAGTAATAGTTAATAACATAACATAACATAACATAACATAACGTTTATTTGACCACATTTTGTACAAAATTTTACAATTGCAGCAAGTCAGATATATATGATGTACCTACTTAGAGAGTAAAACGTACTAAAATTCTACCATAATTAAAATAACATATAAAGCTCACTGTAGGAGCATAACACAGATTTTTAGTAAATATACCTAAGTCAATAAAACGAGATTACTACATATAAGGCAATAAAACAAACAAGGAAACGAACATTAATTAAAGTTCAAAATAAGTTTGGGGATTTACGACATCAAAATATTCTGATATTGTGTAGAAAGCCTGCACTGCCAGGAATCTTTTAATAACAATTTTAAATATTTTGCCATTAAGATTTTTTACAGGTGTTGGTAATACATTATACAGATTAATATTCAAAGAGTTCTTCAAAGATTTGCTCAGCCTATATCTACTAGACCTAATTAAATCAGCAGATCTTGTATCATAGCGATGTATATCCGAATTAAGCAACAAATCTCTCTTGTTTTCATGAATTTGAAGTAATTGGTAAAAAATATACAACGCCGGAAGGGTCAGCACTTTCGTATCAACAAAATGTGGCCTGCAATGGTCACGATGACTAGCCCCTACAATTATACGAATAGCTCTTTTCTGCAGTCTAAAAATATGCAACGAGTTGGACGAGTTTCCCCACAGAACAATTCCATAGGAAATATGTACATGGAATAGCGAAAAATAGACATTCAGAATAGATTGCCGATTTAGGGTCGACTTTAACCTTCTAATGACAAATATCGCCGATGACAACTTACTACGTAGTGAAACCACGTGTGAAGCCCAGCTCAGAGTATCGTCGAGTGTCAAGCCCAATACCTTAGCGCTTTTCCCCTCAACGATGTCACGACTTGTTGAAAATACTAGTTCTTGAGTCTTACTTGCGTTTAACTTCAAACAATTTTGCGAAAACCAAATGCCAGCTCTTTGAGCTAGCCCTCTACTACTATTTTTTAAATCTTCAATATTTTTGCTACTACATAACAAAGATGCATCGTCGGCAAAACATATGCACTTGTGTGGAGAGAGAAATGAGAAAAGGTCATTAATATATATAACGAACAGCAAGGGCCCAAGAACTGATCTTTGGGGTACCCCACTGTTCACCGCAGCATAACTCGAAACGTCATCCCCAAGGGAGACACACTGAGCTCTTGAAGAGATATAAGATTGCAACAACTGCAGGGGTCGCCCTCTGACGCCATAGCGATAGAGTTTTTCGATAAGAAGGCTATGCGAGACGCAGTCGAAGGCCTTACTCAAGTCACACAGAATTAAATCTACATGTTCTCCCTTCTCAAGGCCCTCGACTATGTCATGCACTATCTGAACAAGAGCTTTTATCGTAGATCTGCCCTCTCGGAAACCATACTGTGAACTGTCAAGCAGATTGCTTGACTCAAAATAGTGGCCTAAATTATTTTTGATTAAAGTTTCGAAAACTTTTCCAAATATTGGAATAATGGAAATCGGCCTGTAGTCATCGACAGTATTTGGATCACCTTTTTTAAAAACGGGTACTACCCTAGACAATTTCAAGGAGTTTGGAAAAACACCACTATTTATACAGAGATTAAATAAATATGTTAAAGGCTTCACTATATAAGAAGATATATGTTTTAAGATTATACTGCTAATGTCGTAAACATCGTATGATGCTGAGTTTTTAAGTGAAACTATTGCATTCATAACTTCCTCCTCAAGAATCGGTAGAAATGCAAACGATTTGGGAGTCAGAGAGATAGAAGATACAATCTCCTCTTGCAGATTTCTATCAACTGATATACTTTTAACTATTTCAGATGCAACCATTACAAATCGATTGTTAAAATCGCTAGCTGTTAAAAGAGATGCACTAATATAGTCTCGGCCATGATTTCTCTCCATATTAATGATATTCCATACACTTTTCGCTTTATTTCTAGAGCCATTAATGTAATCACCATAGGCTTGTTTTTTAGCATTCACTATAGAGTACTTATAATCCTTTTGCAAGAATTTATATATAGTTTTGGAGCTTTCGCTCTCTGTCGCATCCCTTAATAATTTTACTGTTGATAGTGTTTTTCTCTTTTCCCTTAATTCACTAGAAAACCAGCGAACAGGGGGTCGATCAGATCTAATATTCTTTAAAGGAAAATTTTTACAAATAAGGCTTTGGCAATTGGTATTCAGGAAAGTAGCCAAAAATTCAATACTTCCTGATTCATAGTATTCAGACCAGTTCAGAGCTTCAAGATCCTGTTTTATAGCTTTAAGTGAGGCACTAGTCACTTTCCTAATTTTAAATATGTTTGGCTCGGAACACACATTAAGATCCAATTGCATAAATTGCCCATAGTGATCCGATAAACATGGATCCACGACACCCGACACAAAGCAATGCTCATGGATGTTAGTTATTATATGATCTATGCAACTAGCGGACCTAACAGTCACCCTAGTGAAGTCCGTAATGCAGGACCTCATGCCAAAACCATCCAAAATAGAAACCAACTCGGACAAACCAGCGGAGGTACCCAAAAAATTTATATTAAAATCGCCGAGAATAATTATTTTTTCATACTTATTGAAAAAGCAATGGAGCAACCCATCCAACTCATGCAGGAACGTGTCAACGGAACCAGCACAAGACCTATACAAAGTAACAATCAAAAGCTTACCATGGCCAATCTCTACGGCGCAAAACTCAGCATCCAATTCCCTACAATATGGCTTAACACTTATAGGTTTACACACAATATTTTTACGGACATATATACAAACGCCACCGTGAATATGATCAGTCCTATCATAATAGGAAACCAATTTGTAATCACACAAATTAACACATTTAAGAATACTGTCACGACACCAGTGTTCAGTTATACATATTACATCGTACAATTGCTCATTCGCTAAAAGCGAGAGTTCGTCAGATTTACTGGCTAAACCCTGAATATTCACATGAAATACATTCAAAGTTTTTTTGTTGCTTACTCTCGGGGAGCCAATTATTTGGGGTCCATGTTTTTGTTTTTCAAGTGAAAAAACTTGTTAATTTTTGTACCGGTTGACCACAAATTAGGGTCCAGGATGTCAGTTGAATGATCTTGAAAAACACCCACCTTAAAGGATGAGTATTCGTTGGGATACTTAGAGTCTAGTCTTTGGCATGTCACTTCGGGGAACATTGTGCATAAATATGTTTTTAAATCTTGCTCAGTGCAAGCTGGGTCTAATCGAAATACATGATAGTAAACAAAGGCAGGTGAAGCCTTTAATTTGCAATTTAAACCAGTACCTACAATGGTTTTTTGCCGAGGTCTCCTAGATCTAACAATAGACCAAGAAGAGCTATCCTGTATTTGGTCTGAGTTAGTTAGCTCACCAATAACTTGATGCGTTTTAGCTTTCAAGACCGCGCTCGCCACCGCCTGAGAAGTGATGTTTGGTTTAAATCGTGTAAATTTCTGTACGTCGGAACCTGCATTATGCATCCTCGATGAATCTTCCATCCCTACTGCTGTTTGAACTGTTTGGAGACTTGGCAGTCCACGCTGGGTACGACTTGATCTTGTTACCTTTTGCTGGTCGGTGAAGAGTGGTGGTGGTGGCGCTTGCGGAATAGTATCACGGCCCGCATCTATGAAATTCGGAATAACCGCGACTGCGGCGCTCCGTGTATCTTGAATTTCGGAGCCCGAGCCGATAGGCGTGGGCCCCCTAACATCGTGAATAAATGTTTGTTTTGATTCTGCGGCTAACCGTTTAACCTCACTTTCGTGCTGTGATTTTAAGAGCGTGTTTATTACGTTAAGTTGTTCATTTGACTTCTCTAGTTCCTGAACAAGCCTCCTTTGGGAATCAGCATCTATTTTGGCAACCTTTAGGTCCGCTCTAAGATGTATACATGCAAACTCACAGCAAGCCACAGCCTTCTCCGACGTAATTTGATCGGATTGGGACTCATAAAACACATCCTGCTCCGAATTTCTCACTAGAAACTTTACTGCACTTTCACTAAAGGACGAAGTACTATCCGGCACTTTCCTAAACACTATATAATTAATTAGTTCTTGTTTATTCAACTTTTTTAATTCGTTTGCAATCGATGACAATCCATCCACCGCCATGATATATATGTATATATAGCATATTAAGATACTAGATTTAAAAACCTATATCTTCTTGTACGAGCAGAAAATAGAGGAAAAAATCCTCTTGCGAGTAATTTTCTAACGTGCGAGTGGTTTTTGTCTTTGCATCTGAATTTGAAAGTCAGGATTAAGGTTAATTCCAAATTTAAAATCAACGCTTTCAATTTCGAGTTTCGAAGTAAGTAGCCATTTTTAACTGTAAATTTAAAAGATGGAATTCGGATCAATTTCTGCTTTCAAACTAAGGATTAGATTTTATTCAAATTCAGAATTATGCAAAAGAGCTCAATTTTCAGTTCGCGTGGCAAACTCAGAATTTAGCACAAATCCGTGATTCAGAGTTTAAAAGTTAGAGCTTCATAGTATGGATTGATCCTTATTTTGGAACTTGTTATTAATTAAGCCTAATTCTACCTTTCAAAGTCATATGTAAAGATTCTAACTTAAAATCAGAATTAAGATGTAATATCCCCTAATTCTGAATTTGAACGACGCAACTGAGCTCAATTCTGGGTTTTATACTCAGAATGGGGTTAAAAAAATCGTTGACATTTGCTCTAAAAGGCTAATTTGTCTTTATTAAACTGATGCAGACATTTTTTTCAGACATACCGTGATGTGAAGGATATTCCCGATGTACACTCGTAGATACCCTGTATCCCTCAAATTTCGAAATAATATTATTTCGTACTTCTAGATTTATAGTGATGTATTTTTATGTTAAAAACACCTTTATATTTTTAATAAATTATAAAAACAATTCTAGCTTCCTTTCATTTATGTCTCCAACTCCTAATAAGAATAAAAAGTAAAAAATTAAATGAGGTCAAAAATCTTAATTTTAAAATTCTTGACAAAATGGCGAAGGAAAATTATATTATAAAAGATTGTGTTCAAAATTCGCCAGGGGAAATTCTGAGGTAGTTAAGATACCGTATGATGGGAGGATTCAAGAAATAATGAATAATAACCTGCTTTTCTTCTACTTCTCGAACTACTGGAGCAAACTGATCGAAAATTGAAGTGAGTACCACAAAATTACGATTTTTGAGAAGCTATAAGTTTTTGAGTGTCCCATAGAGGAAGGCATGCAGGAAAGCTTTCAAGCTCCAGATAGACGAGAGCGTTGGGCAGTGGCCAGGATGTCGAGCGACTCCGACATGGAAGTTGAAGTCGGAACATCGAAGAGGAAGACGTTAGTAACAGAAGCAGGTTCCGATAGGGAAGTAGAGGGCAAGAAAGCGAGAAAGTCCACTCCACCTCGAACTCACGGAGATGATGAGGGAGAAGAATATGAGGCAGATAGTGAATTAAATATAAATGTATTTTTAGTGAGGTCTAAGGCAATAGGTGGATCGTTTCGAGAATCTCTTTTCTCAGCAGGGCAATAAGATAAAGGTAGCTGCTATTGCTAGAGATATCAGAAAGAATAATAAGGACCTTAGATACCAAGTTAGAACGGTGCACGATGGAGTTCAAAAACTTGCAGAGTGACATTAGGAGTTAAGTGGTTACACAAAATGAAGGGATTTTAGAGCAGAATAAGAAATTAGATATCCTAATTCAAGCGTGTTCTCAAGGAGGAGTAAGAAGTGGCTCTTATGCGCAAATCTTATGTGCAAATTCAGTCAAGATCAGCGGAATTCATCGTTTCGTCAGCAGGAAGGGAACAGAGAATGCAGTTGCGGAGCTTCTAAGTATAAAGCATGTATTTTTCTAGATATTGAAGGAGCATTTAATAACGTTTGGTGGCCTTCAGTCTTGAAGACCCTCAAGGAAAGAGAACTAACTAGATACCTGTTCGACCTAACGGAGAGTTATCTTAGCGATAGGCAAATAACATATAAGGCTGGCCCAGCGATGCTCAGGAGAGATTTGGAGAGAGGATGCCCACAGGGTTCCAAACTGGGCCCTAAATCTGTGGAATTTGGTGGTGTATCAACTTTTGGAAAGCATCGACGATATCGAGGAGAGCAAGATGACGGCGTTTGCAGACAACCTTGCAATCGTCACCTGTGCCAACAGCATACCAGCGCTGGAGATTCAGATGAACAGAGTACTGGACAGGGTGAAGGAATCGGCGACTACCAATAAATTAAGTATATCAGACGAAAAGTCGAAATACATGGTGTTTGGCAGGAAACTCACGAGGATCCCTTCCGTGAGGACTGGGATAGCCAGGATAACAAGGGCACAGCGGTTCAAATATTTGAGAGTTGCTCTTGATAAGAACCTTACCTTACAAGTTCATATTAAATATATATGTGGCAAATCCAGAACTATTTTTCAGTGGCTTAGAAGAGCATTGGCTAGAGTTTTTCAGCCGCCCCTCGGGGCTTTGATGACCATTTTTGATGGAGCAGTTATGCCGCTCTTTTACTATAATACGGAGATCTTTGAGCGTAATCTTCAACATGTCAGAATAAGGAATGAGTTAAACTCTATTAGAGGATTGGTCGCCAGGACCATCATTGGAGCCTATTAGCTAATATTCAGCCATTAGAACAAATGATGTACGAGCGAATAGACCACATTAGGTACAAGAGGGGCTTAGTGATCAATAGGGATGGTGTTGAAATTCAGGCTAAACCTAGACTTGGCAAGAAGTTATTCAAGGAAAGTGTTAGACAGAGAACACTAACGATATGGCAAAGAGAATGGGATCACTGGCAGATGGACATATCAGATTTTATTTTACCTAGTATACAGGAAAGGGGCAATATGGAATTTAAATTTAATCGTAAGATAATGCAGAAACAGGACATGGTTAATTTGCAGGTTTTTACCGCAAGATCGGCAAACTGGGTGCTGCAGGGTTGTCTTACATGTCAAGCTGAGGAGCACAATCCTGAACATAGATTGTATCATTGCGCTGATTACGTAGACCAGGGAGACGAAGTAAGAGTGATCCTTGGGGGATGCCGACCTACCTGGACCGGAAGAACTGGTAAGAAGGTTAACCGAAGAGGACCAACTGGACATGTTAGGTGAATTCGTGCATGACAGACGGCTGGGTACTCCCGTATAGCTGTTTTATTTTATTTTCACTATCAAGCTTTTAATTGTACTATGTATACACGTTTTTGTAAAAATTTTTATATTTTTGTAACAAAGACAGAACACGTTAGGACCCGTGCGCAAGGCTCAACGAGTAATCAAACGTAACCCTGTAAATGGAAGATTAACTGTTATTCTATCATCGGAAGGAAGTGGTCCAGATTGTCCTTTAAATCAGAGATCAATTGCATTGCTACCAACTTTATCTAAGGCTGTAAGTGTCGATCTATAATTTAAAGGAAAATATAATATTTGTAACTCTCATTTCATATTCTAACATAATTTATTCATATCGTCCTTCAATATGTACCTATTTATGATCGAAAGTTATTATATAATATAAAAAGATTGCAACTGCCACTCAATAACCTAAAGTAGGTGATTCAGAGTATCCTTGAATGCACAGTTCAGGCGCCCAGATACCAACTTAAAATAGATTATAATAAACTGTTAATTCATAATCTAAAAAAAGCTCATTCAGAATATTATTTAAATGCATGGAGGTTATAACTGTTGATGGATCTGATAATCCAGAGGAGAATATAGTGTTATAATTTCCTTGACATCATTTATATTTACGGCTGTAACAACACAGTTTTATCCACAATACCGAAACAGAATTGTTTCATTAATTATGGAGTTAAAGCTGAATTTTACCAAATAAAAAGAAAATTATATTCATTTAGACCCTAAAATATGTAAAAAAATTATCCTTGACTAATATTCCCCGATATTGAATATAATTTACAAATTACAATTTTTCTGACTTGCTTTTGAATGCTTTAAATTTGATACAAAATAATTCTTAAGAATAGATAAATAAACAAAGTACTCATGGGCTTATGTTATCGGTAAATATGCGGTGAGAGATTATTGGATAACCTGCACTTCGTGAATCAATTCTAGATACCCAATCTCGGAGAGCTTGGTGTCAATAATCGAAACATTATTTCATATCAAGCAGTTTTTCCGGAGAGGGTGCCAAAAATTGGAGTCTATGTATGGGGATCTCGAAAACCGTAAAAGATGCGAAGACGGTTAAATGGTGGCAAAGTAGCGCAATATAATTCTTAACAGAATCCTAAGTGATTCCGAACACTTCCAAAGATATTCGAGAAAAATCCGTAACAGGCAGTAATTTTTTTTTAAATCCAATGTTTCGTTTTTTCTATACCGATATCATGTATATACATTATTTTTCATAGCTTGAAAAAATCTTAAAAGCCGATCGTTGAAACCTGGTCTATACCCATGGATAACTAAAATGTATATGTTATTTAACACGACTGTAACCGTCCATTGAGCAACTCCAGCGCTTTAAAAAATATGTTTGTATGGTCTCCAGAGGATCCATCGACCTAATATCGTTTAACGAACACAAATCGTTCGCGTTTTAAATCTTTCTTAAGATGTGAAATAGATTAGCAGTCCTAAGAGGTCAAATCAGGAGAGTGGGATGAATGACTAATGATTTAAAAAGACCATGTGATTATGTGGCATGGTCAACTCGATTTATTTAGAAAACATACTTTTTTCCTATAAATCAGGTATTTTTCGCCTCGTCAGGTAAATCCATTATATTTCAATGGTGTTCGGTTTAAAATGCAATACGTTGCCATACGTTTTCTCGTCATCCAGTTTCTATGCCTTGAAAATTATAAATCTAAAACGATTTTATCGATTTTTTCTCAAATTGTACATTTCTCGAAATAAAATTTTGTTCAATGAACGGACGATACTCACTTTTCCTATGTTAAATTTTCCCTTAAAACACATAAAAAAATCATTCTCAAAATCCGAAAAAATTGAATTGGAGTTGAAAAAAAGATAAGAAATTTATTTTACGTAACAAAGAGCATCGCAAAAAAACTGCTTGAAAAAAATAGATTCTAAGCAAAAACTAAAAAAAAAATTAGGCTATATTTATTGGAGAAAACGGAAGCGTATAACTTCTTTTAGGCAGGCGAAATTTTCGATTCAAAGAGTTTGGTTTCCGAGTTTAGGTTATTTTGGGTTAAATGGATATTGTTACACTCACTCGTCATTAATTCATAACCGATGTATTATGAACTATATTAAATACACTTTTGTAACATACATTTTTCAAATAATGTGATAGATTAAGTGATTTTTCCGCGCACTAATCATAATTAGCTTCAACTATTTCCACATTTATCCTGCTGCATTTAATGGTTATAAGTAACACATTATTTTCTATCGTGAATTTGTGTGATTGAAAATTCGATCAAGAACGAAAGAAAATTTCTTTTTCCTTTATATGGCTTTAACAAAATCACATTTAGAAAATAATCTGAACTTAAAGATATTTACATTAAATTAGAAAAAAAATTACTAAAGAAAATATTTTGGTCGTTAACTCTTCGTACTAAAACAAAGCTAATCATACAATAATGATAATGTTTGATAATGAATTTAAATGTGTCAAAAACCTATGCGGCCAGAGAGATGCACTTAAGTGGGTATAATAATTATTTAATATATTGTTTTCCCAGTTTAAAGGTGATCCAATTCATCAAACAAATAGATCAAGATGATTTATCATTTTTTTGAAACGCAAGTAAATACTTATGAGTTGAAGTGTTTTTAACATATCTCGTACACTGAGAAAAAGTGTTTGTCAAATTAATAATGTATATGATAGTTTTTTGTTTTTATTTTTGATTTAATACCATTACTGCAATAGTAAAAAATCGCCATATTAAACCTTTATTATTCGAATTCGGAATCCATGAAAGTGAAATGTCAAATCCATGTTTGTTCGCATCCAGTAAGTACTGTTTGGTCAAGAACCTAATAATATGATCCAATTTTGTTTTATTAATTTTTTGAATGGCACTTAAAGAATGAGGAAAATTACAGCCTTTCTAATATCTTTTTCCATGCATAGGGGACAGGCTGTATTAATTGCAATTATTTCAGCAGAACAAATCTGTGCTAATCCAGGAACCGAAAATCCAAGGAAGGGCAACCGATTTAGTCTTGGACTCTTTGGATGCATCAATAAAAATCCAAGTGTGGTCACGAACCATGGTGTATGCTTTTTCCAGAAAATTTTTGTCACTGAAAAGTCAGATTTCTTCATATTAAAATTTATAATTCTAATTGTAGACAGCTGCGTTAAAAATCAAACCTGTAACATGGCATCAAGGCATGGGTTTCCAATACCTTAGCGTACTTATTGAGTTTTTTATACGCTTGAATAAGATACGACACACTTTTATTCCTCCAATAGTTATTTTTTTGATTATCAATACAACCAGAAAGCATCCTAATCTGTCGAATTATTGGATTCATTTCAATGATGAGATTTTTAAGAATAAATTTTTTCGCTTGCATTGTCCTTCTAACTTCCAGTGATATTTCGCTACATTCTGCAAGGAGAACGTTAATGGGAGTGGTTCTCATACATCCCGTGCTTCGAACTGAAGCTTATCTAATTTCTCACTCAGGGCTTTAGAAAATTGGTTAAAATATCAACGCCGCATACTCCATATGTGAATGAACGATGCCCTTGTAAATATGTAAAAGAGTCAGGGGATTCGCCCCCACCAATCTTTAGTCACTGCTGTCATAACTTGTATACCTTTTTTTGCCTTTACTTGTATATCGGAAATTTGTTTATGCCACTTAAGATTGTTATTAATCCTGACACCCCTTTAACCTCGAGAATCACTGAATTTGAATAAAAAATTGAGTACAGTCTTACCATTGAATGTCCGGGTCTAAACAGTATTTTTTAAATTTTTCAAAAGACAGAGTGAAATTATGCTCACTTAACCAACCATGTAAGGAATATAAGGCTTCATTCATTTGCTTAATGAGATATGTGATATCCTTTCCTGTAATTAGTAACATTAGGTCATCTGCAAATTGGAGAGTTGATATCTGTTCTGAAATTACATTATGTAAATCTTTTGTGTAAATATTAAATAACAGTGGACAGTGGACCTTTGAGTAAGCCCTGTCTATACACTACAGGCGCATGAATATTAAATTTTTTATCCCTAATAAATAAGTTCTTTTGAACTTGTAAAGCATATATAAGATTGCAGATCTCAGAAGAGACGCCCAATGATATCATCTTTCTATACAGCAATTAGATAATCACTCTATCGTATGCTGACGATACATCTAAAAAAAATTGCCAGAGTATGTTCATTCTTGGAAAAGCCACACTCTATTATCGTTGTTGGATATGCCAGACAATCTAAACAACCCTTTCCAAACCTAAAACCAATTTGTGTGTCAGGAAGAATCCTTTTATGCTCAATTTCCCAACCTAAACGATTTTTTATCATACTTTCTAGAATTTTTGCAGGACATGAGGTCAGAGCTATAGGTGTGTAACTATTTGGGTTATTTTTATCTTTATTTTGCTTCAACAGGGGATGAATGAGAGTAGATTTCCATTCCTCTGGGATAGTACCTCTCCTTAAGCACTCATTATAGATGTGCAGAAGTGATAATTTGGCTCGCAGGTAGGTGTTTAAGCATGGACAGGGCCGGATTTACCACTAGGCACACTAGGCAATTGCCTAGGGGCGCCAAACCCCAAAGGGGCGCCGGCATTAGCCAGCGTTTTGGCTTTTTAATTAACCGATACCTGAGAAAAGGGAAAAACAAAAAAAAAGAATTACCTGAATTTAATTTTAATTATTTTTTTTTCAATAATAATTAAATATTTATTTCTTATTTTATTTGTATAAAGTATAATCTGATTGCACTATTTACTAAAAGCAAAGATAATACGCCAAAGTCAAGACATCAAAATAGCGCATAGAATGTTCACATATTCGCGTACAGATTTGCCTAACGCCTCAGCCTTATATAGGAATCCTTATTAGTTAACAAATCTTGTGAAGCGATATCAACTATATCCCAAACGGCTCTGAAAACCCGGTAACAAAAGCTGAGGCCACGAGGCTACTTAAGGATTTTAATTCATTAGAAATGGGAATCTTAACTGCATCTTGGTCCGACGTGTTGGAAAAATGTCGTCAAGCCAGCAGGTCACTCCAAACTGTCCATTTTTCTACCGCTATAAAAGTATATGTCATTAACAGGGTATTTTGGATCTATTAGAGATAACTATTATTTTAATAAAGAGCGGGGAAAGAAGAAAATTACAAAAAATACCAAGAAAGAAAAAAACAAGAACAACACAATTTGATGAAGGCGGTGGCGTAGACGTCACATTTGAAGGAAAAAGTGATCTTAGGATTATCATTTATAATAATATTCTGGACTCCTTGAAAATTTTGTGTTTTAAAGTAATATAAAAACTATGGATGATGCGGAGATACGCACTAATTCAAAATTATTGCAAAATTTATATTCCCATGATTTAGATGAATCATTCATTCAGGAGATCCTTGTAGGGTATCAAAAAAACACTCCGTATTTCAGAAATTAGATCAGTGAAGGTAATCCGTCCGGTTCGAGGTTTAAGCGAAGGTTATTTATATTGCCTGGTACACGTAATATTATTGTTTCAATTCAACGAACGCGCTACCAAACGCAGACAGCAAGGATGACTTAACCTTGACGACCTTGCACTGTTATTATAATAATATATACAAGTCTCGAACCTACACCAACTTGATATATATAGGAGATTAGAAGACTGATGGACAATTGGTATTAATTAGTATGAGCCGTATTATACAACATAATATAATGATAATCATAGAATCTCAAGTAATAATTAGTGTACGTAGTTAATAAGAATACAAGCTGTGTAACGTAACGATCTTACATAATCTCTCTAAAGGTGAATACAGAACTCAAATATTACCTGGAGTATTATTCAAATGAATAAAACAGTTCTACATCCTCCAATTTACATATTTTATTAAAGAATTTGACGAAATCAGCAATAACAAGCACTATCTTAAATTTATTAGAAACAAAAACTTGGTAACTATGTTTCCAAATATCGAGATAGTGTCAACAATTTTCTTTAACACTACCAATTAAAAATACATCAGGAGTAAGATCATTATCGACACTAAATCGAACAAAAACGTACTTACGGAACTCGGTTGGCCAAGAAATTCTAACCAACTTGGCGGTTCTTTCTATTAAACAGTGACATTATTAATAAAGTTGATTTCCAAGTAATAATATGAGAGTTTGCCAAAAAAAAGGAGTCGAAAAGGAATATAAAATATTTCTTGTTCAAATTCATGCTTTTTAATGAACTGTTACCCATTTGGTTTTTTGTTTGTTCTTTTATTTTTATTAAGTGTATTATTATTAGTGTATTTATAATGCAGTACTCAGTACACCTATTTTTATGTTACGTTGGCGTGCAATGTTTGAAATAAAAATTATGTGCAATTTTTTTTGCCTTATGATAATACCTTAACCTTATTTCCTTTTTATATCGATACGAAAATTGTAGGGGGGCGCTTGGAAAAAAGTGCCTATGGGCGCTTTTATTGTAAATCCGGCACTGAGCATGGAATATGAAATTTGATCCAAACCAGTAGCCGATTCTTTCCTATTATTAAGCGCACTTTCTAGTTCCATAATGATAAAAAACTTTGGATTACCGCTAAGTGGTTCCATTGTAAAATTGTGATTCGGTTGACAAGAAGATAAATTATGTAGAATTGTCTGAGCCACCTCCATTGAGAGTAGAGTTGAATTTCTTGGAGATGAATGAGAATTTGAAACTTTTCGTATGATTTTCCAGATCACTGGCTAAGAAGAATGCCTGTTCAGAGTAGATCAAAATGTTCTAAAACTTGAACGTTTCTTTTGTTTGAAGTATTTTCTAGTCTCTGCAATGACCCTTTTAGTTTCCAGATATTGCTCTAAAGTAGGGGTATATTTCAGATTGTTAATGAATGACCTTCTCCGTTTAAGTTGTTCATTGCACTCATCATCCCACCAAGGGGGTGACGGTTTACTACTTTTTTAAATTTCATGAGTTTTGAACAGGATTGATCAGCCGCCATATTAATTATGTTTTGAAATTCCTAGTATGTGATATTTGAACCATTAGCAAATGATATTAACACTTTTTCATAATAAGTGCCCCAATCAATTTTTTAAGATACCGTTTCATATTAGGGGTTGTTGGGGATCTTACATATTCTTTTTATGTTTTAGAACAATTGAAAAGTGGTCACTATTGCCACAATCTGTCAAAATTTCCCATGTACATTTTGTAACCAATTCCAGACTGACCAAGGACAAACTCATAGCCGACACATTAGAGCAGGCAGATGCTAACCTAGAAGTGACCATAATTCTAAGATCTTAATGCAGGACGTTACATAATTGTCAAAATAAGTGGCAACATTTTTTTGGAGTGGTGTTGTGTTTTAGCACCTTCGCCATTTTATCAAAAAAATAATAACGGGTTAAGTGACTACGTTTATCTCGATTAGATCTAATTCATCCGATAGAAGCTTCATCCGCTTGAAGATATCCACATAAACGATGGCGCCTGATGTTCTTAGCGGATGGAAGCCTCCGATTCGATCCGCTATTTCAATCGGGTTAGACTGACTAATCCAGATCGAAGTGATTTCTTTTAAGGACAGAAACGCGATTGAAATTTCTTTTTTCAGCTGTTTCGGATTGTCGGCATCGGCAATCTCTAACCACACTTTTATAATGTTTGTCTTTGGTTTGCTAAATTATAAATTATTGTTTTTAAAAAAATTAATAATGAGCTCAGATTCTTCAGAAACATCCAAAATTACCCCCCCCCTTATGAGTTTTTGCCCGAAATTCTTAAAAAAATAAAATTATTTGGCTTTGTCTAACTATGTCGGTCTGTGTTTATTTGCATATAATCGAAGAATTAGATTTATAGATCCGATAATTCATTTCGTGACAAAAACGGAGATTGACTAGATGCGATTGAATTAATCGGATCCGGATTTTTCGAGATAAACGTAGTCACTGACAAGCGAATTTTGGACTGGGTTGGGTTTTTGTCGCACTATCTAGGAATCGGCAAAATTAGTAATGGGATGATATTTAAGATTCTTATTTTTGCATTAATATAGTAGAGAATAAACAATTAGCTAATTTTATAGTCATTTTGTGCATACCGCATACCACAAAAGAGAATTGCAGGACATTTTGCAGGATACTTGCTTTCTCTGGACAGAGTCTATGAATGCTTGACTGTCCTGCTCAATTCAGGTACGGAATGTAATAAATACTTTTGCAGTGTAAGTATGTTCCTATGGCTTCAAAGTGTATGGTAGAAGTTCGGAAAGGATGAGAGGCGTCTTTGAAAGATAAGCGTCTTCAACAGCGGTTTGTAGTTAGTACTGTTAACTTCACGTCTGGTCACTTTAGACCTAGTAGGTCCACCATCATTCATTATAAAGATATTAAGAAGGTCAAGCGAATCATTGATCATTTTACCATTCTGATGCGGGATTGAACTACCCCATGTTGGATGATTGGTGTTAAAGTCACCGATAATTATTTTTTTCTCTGGTATAGACTTAATCAATCGAGACCGTGAGCACCATCTATGCAAACAGTTGGACGAATATAACAATTAGCTATAAATATGTTATACTCAAGAATTTTAACTACTCGAACTTGTATGTTAGGAGGCAAATAATCAGTATTAATGGTAATTTAAAAAAAAACTATATTATCTCTAATAAAAATAGCGATGCCACCCTTCCCATCAGGCCGGTCTTGTCTGTCAGAAATATAATATCATGGAAAAGAAGAAGTCAGTGTAGGGTTTAACCAAGTTTCGCTTAATGCAATCACATCCGAATAATGTTCTTTGATAAAAATTTGTAAGTTAGCACATAAACTTCTGATATTCCACTGAAATATTATAAACTCCCTACCTTGCATTACAGGCCATTTTGAGAAAAATTCCCAAATGTAGCAATATTCTTAATTAAACTTAGTAAATCTATCTACTATGGGTCTCTGAGCATCCGTCAGTTGAAGAACATGTTCTCCGAATCCTAAAAATTCCAACACCTGTTTTATATTTTTATCCTTATTATTAATTTGATCAATAGAGGTGTCAGGTATAACTAAAGGTGAAATTGGTACATTTGTGCAAATTGAAATGGAGAGAAGGATAGAGACAGGCTTCATGCTCCTCTCTGCTGTAACTGAATTGAGGGGATGATGTTCCAACCTTTTGTCGTTTGTAGGAGGTTACCTTACTAAATGAAGGCAATTGAGTGTTATTCAAATGGACACGCGTAAAGTGAAATAATACATTCGGCTGATTAGGTGCCGAACTAGGCCTAGCTCCAAGTAACATCATTAGCCATGTGTCATATGCGCATACGTCCAATCGCCTACATTACCTGATATTCCTAGGCGCATTTGCTCAAATGCAGCCTATTAACTACACGTTTAATACCTTTTTTTTAAACATACTGGATAGAAATCTGAAATAATCCTCACTTAAATTCATATATCTTATCCCGAAAAACTAGACTCTATTTAGAAATATTCACATCATAATTATTGCCCTTAACCCAAACGTAAAGTGATATGGCACCCCGAAATGTGTTCATACTAACCTTCTCACAGGCAACTTAATAAACTTTCTGTTATAACTAGAGATGCCACGAATATTCGGTAAGTATTCGGCCATTTTTTTCGGTATTCGGCCGAATACCGAATACTTATTGATGAAAAAAATCGCACAAAATTACTAAAAAAATGTATCTATTTCATTAAGAAATCATATCACACTTAATACTTAAAATCTATCAGTGGTAAGTTATGATGATTAAACACAATTTTGCAGCATTGGTTGTGAGCAAATTGCGTTTTTCCTCATAGATGATGCCTGCTTTTGAAAATAGAATCTCACTATATGCACTACTGCCAGGAGATGATAGATAAATCTTAGCGAATTTTGTCAGATTTGGATACTCTCTTGAGTTCACTGCCCACCATTTGTAGGGTCCGCCGTCCGATCTAGGCGAGTGGTTTTCAAATAAATATCAATTTCATTTGCTATAGCACTTTTCCTCATAACCACTTTGGTTATTGATCATAGCGATTTTCTCAAAACAGTTCCAGAAACTGTCGTGTATTTCGATGTTTGGGTTTGTATAATTTTCATTAGTATTTTTTTTACAAGGTGGAAAAGAATTACCATTGGAACTACTACATTTATCACAACTCATTTTCAGAGCTTCTAAGAAATTTTATCTTTTTGCGCTTTCCACTTGAGTTAATCCCAGGAAATTAGTTTTGAAACGCGTGTTAAGAAACGTGGCAATTAGATATTTGTCTTTCTCATGCAAGTGAAACCACTCCCACTGGGACGGTGTCAAATTGTCCAAAAATCCTTTGATCTGTTTCTGTTAAATACAAAGAGACGGCTCGTTTTTGTTCTATTAATCGCTTCATTAAATAATTGGATATTCAGATCGATGAAGTTTAATTTCTTTGTGAACGTAGGAACATGATAAAAAGAGACAGCAATATGCCCAGTTTTTTAAAAAAACATCTTCTTCTTCTTCCTCGGCCATTTAATGTCCACTCCTGAACATAGGCCTCTTCCAATGATTTCCATGTCGATCTTTGCTGTGAGTGTCATTGTTTCAATTTCATATGTCGCCACTGGCAGGACGCATGTATCATAGACTTTTCTTTTTAGATTTGTAGGAATGGTCGGTTGATGAAGGTGTAGCTGAAGTTCCCGAATGTTATCCACGCGAGGCCGATTCGTCGGGTGATCTCTGCTGTGTGATTTTCTCTCCCAAGTTGGATATTATATCCCAGATAGTTATACTGATTGACTACCTCCACCGGTGTTGAAGGTTCATTTTGAGACCAACAGCTTGGTAGGCGTCCTGGAGTTCTTGGATCATTGTTGATAATTCGTTTGGCTCGTTGCTAAACAAGACAATATCCTCTGCAAAACGGAGGTGGTTGAGACGTTTTCCGTCTATGTTGACGTCTTTTTGCTTCCAAGATAGACACTGGAACACGTCCTCCAAAGCCAAGGTGAACAATTTCGTCCCGAAAACCTTCCAGTTATCCAGTCTTCATCAATTTTTACATGTAGGGATGCGTTCTCGAAAATGTAGCGGATCAGGTTTGTATATCTGGAGTCAATACCATTCTTTATCGCTCTCATCACTGCCCAGGTCTCGATCGAGTCGAACGCTTTCTGGTAGTCTACAAATTCCATGTGAAGCGAAATGTTGTACTCCGTACATTTCTCTATCAGTGTACGTACTGTTTGAATATGGTCGGTTGGGCTGAAACTCTTTCTGAATCCTGCCTGTTCAATTGGCTAATAAAAGTCGAACTTCTGGCTCAGGTGATTTTTGTTAACAGCTTGTAGAAGATAGACAGCAGGCTGATGGGTCTGTGATTTTCCATGTTCGTATTGTCACCTCTTCTGAAGAGGAGAATGACCTCTGCATTTTTCCAGGAGTCTGGAATCCTTTCTTCATCGAAGCATTTATTCAGTAGAATTAAGAAGGCTCCTATAAGTGTCTCCCCTCCAATTGTTATCATCTCGTTCGTGATCTGGTCTTCTCCTGGAGCCTTACATTTTTTGAGCTGTTTTAAAGCTGCCTCTAGCTCGTTATTATCTATGGGCTCTAATTCTTCTGATCCAACGTTCAAGATTGATTTTCGTGTTTCGTCTTGCGGGGCTGCCACTGATTGTTTGTGGAGCTTTCGATAAAAGTTCTCAACAGTTTCAGCGATCCTATCTCCTTCACTGACAATTTCTCCCTGGTCATTTTTCATTTGGTGAATGATCAGCTTGTCCCTATATTGCATAAAACGAAGCACTCTCATGTTCGTGTTTGTTCTGATGGTATCCTCGATCAGTCTTGTGTTTCATGTTCTCTGATCCTTTCTGATAGCCGTTTTCACTTTTTTTTGTTGAGATCATTGTATGTGGGTGAGTTTTTGTCAGCGTTTCTTTGTTCATTTATAAGGTTTTTTGTTTCAGGAGTGAATTTTGGATTCTCCTGTTTTTGAAGTGCACTCACTTTCTTTACTGCCGTTCGAACGCTGTTAGTAATATTGGTTGAGATCTCGTCTAATTCCATTTCTCGCAATGCTTCTGTTGGTTGTAGCTTCTTATGAATATATCGATTGTATTCCTCTTCTTTTTCTCTTAGCTTACTTATGACGGGACGGCTCTTCCTTTCTATTAGACGTTTTCTCTTCAGTTAGGTATTGATATGTATTTTGGCCCTGATGATCAATACATCCAAGCACATTCGGTTGTTCGATGTGAGGATGTAAACTATTTCGTTTTTGATCCTGCCGTCGGGGCTTCTCCAGGTCCACTTTCTTTCTGGGTTTTCTTGTAAAAGGTGTTCATGCAGTAGACACGTTCTTTGTTGAGGAAGTTTATCATGGTTTGTCCTTTTTTGTTTCGTGTTCCAAGTCCAAAATTCCCAATAAAGGGGGAGTCCGTGGGAGACTTTGCTCCTATTTTGACATTTAAGTCGCCGAGTATAATGGAGAATGGGGTGTTTTATGTGTTCTTTGCTGTTGCTAGATCCTTGTAGAACTCCATCTCGGTTGAGGTGGAAGTGGGGGCATAAGCACAAATGATCTGGATGCTAAACATTTGGTTCAATTTCAGTACGGCGTAGATCACCCTGTCTGATATGAACTTGGTCTTGGTGATGAGGTGTTTCCTCCTGCTATGAATTAGCAGTGCTACTCCACCGATGTGTGATTTTTCGTCATTTTTATTTTGGAATAGAAGATGTCCGGATTTGAGAATGATGGTTGCTTCGTCTTTCACTGATCCCGTTCGTGCTCTAAGCAGGCGAGATGTTCATCAAATCTCATGCTGCGAATGTTTTATGCTGCGGCATAGAGAATCTTATCTAGGTTTTGGTTTTTCGTTTTTTTCCTTATAGTTTGTGGCAAATTTTTGCCTCCCCCAGATTCCGTGAGGCAGACTCTTTTTGGAGTGTGGGAGTTATGGGCATTAGATGCTTCACCCACCTGGGGACCAGTTCCGGTTTTTCCAATTCCGCCATGTGAATTTTGGAAGGCTTTTAGCCATAATTTTCCACGCTGGCCAGACAGGTTGGAAAATGGTTTTGTAGCCGCCCACTCTGAGTCAGACACTACTGATCACCATATCTGGTTACCCTCACTTGGTTTAGCCTGCGGATCAACACAGTTACCAGGGTGTGGCGCTTAGAGCCATCAAGTGAGAGTTGGGTGTCTCGTGAGGACCAGTTGTTCCAAAAGCCCCGCCCGTCTATGACGCTTGGGGTGACCGTTTAGAACAAAAGGTGCTACCACTCCGACACATCCCTACATCCCCTGCTAAAAAAAACATAGTAAACTATGGTGCCGCCCGTTTCGGTCGAATAGGTCGTAGGTCAAAAGCGTACTGGCGGATGCTATGACAATATCATTTAATTCCATGCGTGCGCGCGCGCCCGCGCGCCATGTCTTCGTGATGCAACCAATCGTTTGTATCTGCCCTGGTGGTCTAGGGGTTTGCATGACTAGTCTTCACTTCGGCGACTCGAGTTCAAACCCCGTCGGTGTTTAAATTTTTTTTTTTAAGGTTATATTTCTAAACTGTTTTTTTCTTGTTTTTGGGTATGTCTTGGGTTAGATTGGGTTAGCACCTGGTTAGTTTCCTTTTCTTGAGTCCCCGTAGCGAGCGGTAGCGAGCGGAGGGCCATTCGAAAAGTGAAATATGCGAAGGAATGAAATGATATTGTCGGAGTATCGTCAAGTCAAAAGCGTTGCCTTATTTAGTACGTTTACATAGCTTAAAAGAGTCAAACAGAGGCCTCGTTTACATCTATTCGCTTAGAGGCATTTAGTATATTCTTTGGAATATAATATAAGGAAAAATAATTGCATGTTATAGTATAGCTGCTATTGTGCATTTCAAAAATAATTTTTGAAGTAAATACTTCTTTGGCTGCATGAGAGAGATTTTTCAAGTATTCACTCCCCCCCACGTGTACAGGGTGTCCCATTTTCGTATGTTTTATGGGGTTTCACCCATATGGAGTAAAGATGGAAAGATGCGGTTTTCAAGACACTGTGCTACATTTTTGTGAAACGAAAGGTGACACAAACAGAATTTTCATGGCCGCCTTCTTTCTTGAGATTTTGAAAATGTTGCATTTTCAAGCACCCCCCTTATCTCAGCTGCCTGATAATTTATCGAAAAGGTAAAAAGTGCTTCTTATATAACTTTTTACGTAGAATCCAGTGTCTCCTTCAGAATAAGTATACGGGGTCAGGTCAAAAAGTTATCGGACCCCACTTTATTTTTTTAATGGGACATCCTATATATTATTTTTTCATCTTCTTCCCCTCGCCGAGAGCTTTTCAAAAACATAACATAGTCCGTATTTATTTTCATCAATAACGTGACAAAATTCATTTTTTTTTAATTTTTTCGTATAGTATGCGGTCGTGGTATAACGCAAATAACAAAATCATCATGCCATCATTACTACTGTCATTGTTAGCGTTACTGATATTTCATTTTTTCCCGTACTTAGGTAGTTAATATTTATTGATCTTCGTTGTTTTTGTTTATTGTTGTTAATTCGTTGTTGTTATTATTGTTTGATTTGTTTTTTTAATATGGCCCAAAATCAAAAATTTGAATACCTTGAGAAGTATGATATGAATACCTGCTTCATATTATCTAATGAAAACGTAGATCAGGCGGCAGAGCTTTATTTGAATAGGTCAGTTAATCTTTACCTTCTTGTATTTTGAAATTATTTGTTCTCCTTATTTTGTCATAGATATCCCGAAAGGAGACAATCCCAAAAAGGAATATTTCAAAAAATAAGATCCAATCTTTGCCAACATGGATCTTTTAGCAAACCTCGACCCCGAGTCTACAAGAAAGAGAACGAGGGATCTGAGGTCAACGTTTTAGCCCTTGTTCAAGCAACTCCTGGAACCTCGTGTAGAAAAATAGACGAAGAGGTGGGTGTACCCAAAACAAGAGCGCAAAGAATTAGAAAAAAAACACAAATTCAACCTTACAAATACAAGGTTGTTCATCATCTGCACCATGGTGATGCTGAGCGTAGATTCGAGTTCTGCAATTGGTTTATAAATATGATAGCAGAAGACATTAATTTCGAAAAAAGGTTTATTTGGTCAGACGAGGCACATTTTACAAGTTCGGGAATTCAGGAAAGTCAGGAAAATAACCACGTTATTTTTCCTAGGGAACGACAGGGCAGGTTTGGATTTAATGTTTCCTGCTTTATTCTCAAGAGAAAAATAGTGTACCGAATTTATGAAGAGAATTTAAACTCTAATAGATACTTACATATCCTAGAAGAAAACACAATGAGAATTTTGGATGATATTTCGCTGGCTCAACTAAATGGTATATTTTTCCAACAAGATGGGGCTCCAGCCCACAATAGTAGAATCATTCAAAACTGGCTTATCGAACATTTTCCCAGAGTATGGATAGGAACAAACGGGCCTGTTCGATGGCAACCACGATCGCCGGATCTCGCAGTTTTAGATTTTTTTTTATGGGGGCTATCTAGAAAATAAAATGTATGCAAGGCGATAGGAAAACATACAATTGAGAATGGCCACGGAAATCTCTTGTGCTGAATTACAAACGCAACCATTTATATTAGAAAACGCATTAAAAAGAATTTATAAACTTTGCCAAACATGTAGGAGATATAATGGTCAGCAATTTGAACAATATTTGTGATTTGTTTTTCATTAATTATTCAATAAATCTGTTAAGCCAGTGTCAGCTATTTTTTTTTGTGATGTATTATTATCTTAGCTACCCACGACCGCCTACTATTTTAGGAAAAAATTTTAAAAATGAGTTTTGTCACGTTAATTATGAAAATAAATATTAACTATGTTATGTTTTTGAAAAGCTCTTGGTGATGGGAAAAAGATGAGAAAATAATATATAGGGTGTCCCATTAAAAAAAAATAAAGTAGACTCTTTGACCTGACCCCGTATACTTATTCTGAAGTGAAACTGGATTCTACGTAAAAAGTTATATAAGAAGCACATTTTACCTTATCAGGCAGCTGAGATACGGGGGTGCTAGAAAATGCAACATTTTCAAAAACGCCCTGTATCTCAAGAACGAAGGCGGCCATGAAAATTCTGTTTGTGCCACCTTTGTTTCACAAAAAAGTAGCATGGTGTCCCGAAAACCGCATCCTTTTATCTTTACTCCATATGGGTGGAACCCCATAAAACCTACGAAAATGGGACACCCTGTACTATGTTACTGTTACACGCGACTTTTTTTTATTCTACATTTTCAAGTTATTTGCTGCAACTTTGATATTTAAAGTAAAGTTTTACCTCGAAATTTTCCACAAAATCGGCAGAAGCTGCTGGTTATAACCTGAAAAATGTCAAAATTCTCCGATCGGAAATTTTTTTAACCTAAGGGAGAGTATTGAGAATCTGATTAAAGTATACTTTATTTGGATTAATTTTTCTACTATAGTGGCTAACGTATTTAAGTACGGACTGGGTATGGGCATGTATGGACTGGTAGTGTCTTTCGATCTCCCATCTTTTTTCTTTTGAAGTTGACCGTCCCTGAGAAATTTGATTGGAAGTGTTTTGAAGACTGTGAATGGCTTGAAATTCTATCTTACATACCTTATTATCAATGCCTTTAAGGTTAATGAAGTACTCGATTGTGTATATTCTAGCTGGATTTTTCTCTTTTCGAGTTTTTCTTATATTTCCGTTTTTTGGCGATGTTTTTATATTTTCCCGACATTTTCGACAGAGAAATATTTAAAGGATTTTCTCCTAAAAATTGCTTATCGAACTGCCTCGCGGTTTTTTCGATTCTCGCTATTTCATCGGCGCTAAATCGACCCAAAATGACCTCTTTTTCACAAATATACATTCGCAAAAAAATACATCGACTTTATGCGAATGAGAATCAAGTCCGGTTCCGACGAGGCAACTAGTTGCGGCGACAAAGTTGCAGC
>JAEQML010056085.1:0-34687 GCA_016904865.1 Pissodes strobi
TTTAGTCCGAGAGTGTTACGAAAAAATAATTAATCTTTATTTTATTTTTGTTACAAGTGCCTTTATTTGAATTGTTCTACTAGAAGCGGTGGTGAAAAATCATTATTTAAATTACCCCGCGATCCTGAAAGGTCTGTATAAATGTTGTTTCATGCACATTCCAGCACACTTATTTCCAAAATTATTGCATATTCTAAAATCGAATGAGCACGAAATTCAATTAAATCTGAAAACTGGCAGATACAATGTTATAAATCTTTTTTAAATCCAACTAATGTTATACAGTGTCCGCCAGTTGATTGAACGACTAATTAACAAAAAGTAACCAAAAGCACCAAAACGGGCTAAAACGCATCGAAATAGATTAAAAATATTGAAACTAACTTCAAACTAACCCAAATTAACCGAATTTTGATGACTAGCCAAAACTAACCAAAAACATTAAAAATGCTTATAATGGCTCGGTACCGGTTCAAATGACTAAAATAAATTGGAACTAACTGAATTTTAACTAAAGTTGATTGAACGACTAACCAAAAGTAAGTAAAAGCATCAAATCGGGCTAAAACATATCGAAATATATTAAAAATATTAAAACTAACCCAAATTAACCGAATTTTGGTGACTAACCAAAAATAACCAAACACACTAAAATTGTTTATAACGTATCGGAACTGGTTAAAATGATGATTAGTTTTGGTTAGTTAACCAATTTTCGGTTAATTTCAGTTAGTTTTAATTTATTTTAGTTATTTGAACCGGATCCTATACGTTACTACCAATTTTAGTTTTTTTGGTTAGTTTTGGTTAGTCATTCAATCAACTTTCGGTTACTTTCAGTTAGTTCCAATTTATTTTCGTCATTTGAACCGGTTGCGATATGTTATAACTAGTTTAAATGTTTTTGGTCAATTTAAGTTAGTCGCCAGACTTCGGTTAATTTTCACTTAATCTAATATTTTTAATCTGTGCCGATACGTTTTAGCCCCCTTTGGTGCTTTTGGATACTTTTGGTTAGTTTTGGTTAGTCGTTCAATAAATTTTCGGTTGATTTCACTTAGTTTTAAATTATTTTAGTCATTTGAACCAGTTCCGATACGTTATAACCAATTTTAACGCTTTTGGTTAGTTTAGGTTAGTCGCCAATATTCGGTTAATTTGGGTTAGTTTTAACTTACTTTAATATTTTGAATCTGTTCCGATACATTTTAGCCCGTTTTGGTGCTTTTATTTGCTTTTGGTTAGTTTTGGTTAGTTATTCAATCAACTTTCGGTTACTTTTAGCTAGTTCCAATTTATATTAGTCGCTTGAATCGGTTCCGATATGTTTTAATCAAATTTAATATGTTTGGTTAGTTTTGGTTAGTCCTTAAAATTTGGCTCGTTTTGGTTAGTTTTAACTTATTTTAAGGTTTGTTACCTGTTCCGATACGTTTTAGCCCGTTTTGGTGCTTTTGGTTACTTTTTACTAGTTTTGGTTAGTCGTTCAATCAACTTTCGGTTAGTTTCAGTTAGTTCCAATTTATTTTAGTCATTTGAACGGATTCCGATACCTTATGATCAAATTTAAGTTTAAATAAACAAACTAACACGATCTCTCACGCGTATGACGTCATGTGTCAAATGTAGCATGTACTTTTTTACTATTTGAGGCGCTATATTAGGATAACAGAAACATTTTCAATGTTAAAATAACCTTAAATCGGCATACCATAAAGCGTATTAAGGGAATTTCTGTAAAAAGAGTCAGAGCAGCCATAATAACACAAGATTTCCATGACCGCCTGTTGGAAAAAAAGAAAGTGAATGGCTATTGCAAATTTTTATTTTTCCTGATCCAGTCCACCAACAAAACACGTTTTCATTTAATTGGTGCGGACCAACTATTTTAATTTTGAAGAACAATAATTCTATAATCATACCCAGATTATTTGGTGCAGGCCGCGTATAACCGCAACGTCAAGGTTAAAGTTGGCTGGCGAGGAATTTGCCGATCTTTTGCACCTGGTGTGGGTTTATCTGGGGAAAAAGTTAGTTCTCATTCTTATATTATTGGTCCTGATCGAGCCCGGATTTTTAGGAACTCAGTTTCCATAGAATTCCGATTTTAGATTTCAAGTTCTTTTCAAATAAAAATTTGTAATTAATCAGTTAAGTAAATAATATAAATATATTCAATATTATCATATCAAATTATCAATATCACCGTATCATTTTTATTTTCTCATTTGATATTTAAATTGAAATAAATCGACAATTTTAGCGTATGTTTCGACCAAATTCTGCTATTTTTTGCAGATACCATTTCTTCAGATACTGGTGTTTTGCCTTTTTTATGGGAATTTGAGCAGGCCGTTCGATGCTACGAGGTGAATACACGGTTTATTCTTTCGAATAACTTATTTCATGGCACCGTCGTATTACTTAATCGTTTTTAAATATACAGAGTCACAGATAGGGTTAATTTTGTCACATATTTTTTATATACGTATGGTTTATTCTGTCGAATAATTTAACTTATCGCACCATCGTATTATTTAATGCTTTGATTTACACATTGTTCTCATTTATTCTAATTTGCACTACCTCTCTCCTCACAATTTATTTCAGCGCTTATATCACATTATGATCTTACTTTCTAAACTTACGATAGATATTTATTACTTCTATTCTAATTTAAAAAATGGCAGACAAGTTAAAAAAGGCCAAATCTTTGGGTCAAACCGCAGTCAATCGAATGAAAGAACTATTTAATGTAGCCAAAAGAGCTGAGTCAGACTCAGCCATTCATATTTTATTTCGAATGCATTACGGACAAATAGACACAATAAGAGACGAGTTCTCCAGACAACATAATATAGTTATTGGCTTAATTTCTGATGAAGAATTTGACGCTGAAGATAAATTAAGAACTGATTTTGAAAATCAATGTTATCCAATAAAGGCAATTTATTATAATTTATTCGCAGCCACCCCTGGTAGTTTTTCTACCTCTAGCGTTTCGCCGCAGGTGAATGCTATTGTACCTAAAATAAATTTGTCTACTTTTTCGGGCGATATTTCTAAATTTCAATCATATAAAGATATTTTTGATGCTGTTATTCATGATAGTGCTATCTTATCTGACGCAGAAAAATTTAATTTTTTGATTAGTACGTTAAGCGGTCAACCTATCTCATTAGTTAAAAAACTACCTCAAACTGCGGATAATTACTTAATTGCGTATAACACTCTGTTAAACAGATATCTCAAACCTAGAGTCATTGCGGCCACGCACTGGGCTGCAATTGAAAATAGTTCAAAATTAACTAATGACAATCTGCAGAATTTGCGCAATTTGCTTGATACTTTTTCAGATAATATCGCTGCTTTAAAAAATCTTAGTTTACCTACCGACCGTATCGATGTTTCTGTGGCTACAAAAATTGAGACACAGCATGATCCCACAAATTTTCCAAAATTCTCTGAATTTATGGATTATTTGAATAATCATTGTGCTGCTTTGGATAACGTGTCGTTCACTAGAAACGAGAAAAAGGTCGGTCGATTTCCTGACTGTCCTAAGCCTAAACCGCCATTTCAATCATCTAATTTTCTAAATAGTGACGATGTCGATGGTAGTATCATATCACCTGGGCCTCCCGTTCCTGACGTGTGTCGCTTATGTAAAGATGCCCATCTAATTTACAAATGCCCTGACCTTTTGTCAAAATCACCTCCAGATCGTTATCAGTTAATAAAATCCCATCACCTCTGTATAAACTGTTTAAGCCATTCCCACATAACAAAAAGGTGCCAGTCTACTCATAGTTGTCACAAATGTAATCTGAGACATCACACTTTGCTGCATTTTGAAAGGCAGACTAATCCCACCGATCAACCAAACCCCACGCCCAGCAACCCTAAACTGTCTGATGATTCTCTCGCACCTATCCATAATTTTTCGTCGCAGAACGGTAATGCTCAACAATCTAGTGTCTTGCTTTCCACTGCTTTGGCAGGAATTATGGATGGGCGTGGCAACTTCAAAAAAATTAGAATACTGTTAGATTCAGGCTCTCAGTCTAATTTTATTTTTCAGTCTTGTATTAAGCGACTCGGTTTACATTCGTATAGTTTAAACTTTTCAGTACAAAGTTTAGGGCAAATTCAGGCCGCCAATAGTTTTTCTCCTATTTTTGACTTTGAGGCTGTCGTCATACCAACAATTTGTGGTCACTTGCCTTCATTTCCCATACCTACAGCGAAGTGGTCACATATTGCTAATTGTATACTGACCGATCTAGGTTTTAACCAACCATGTCCGATTGATCTTTTGTTACGTGCTGATCTATTTCCACATATCCTGGCAAATGGTCGCTTGATGGGCGATGCTAATGCCCCAGTCGCAATAAACACTGTTTTTGGGTTTGTCCTTATGGGAAAAACTCACAGCTCTATAAATCCACCCCTCACTTCTCAAACTTTTTATGCATCGAACCCTCGTCACTTGAAAAGGTGATGCAAAGTTTTTGGGAGGTTGAGGAGATCCCTTATATCAAGACGATGTCCCTCGAAGATGGTCGCTGCGAGTCAATATTTTTAAAAACAACTTTAAGAGATGAAAATGATCGATTCATTGTTTCACTGCCGTTTCGCGATGCTGAACCAATTTTTCCGGAAAGCAAAGGTCTTGCAGTGAAAAACTTCTATTCTTTGGAACGACGTCTGTTGAAAAATCCTTCTTTATATAAAGAATATTCTGCTTTTATGCAAGATTATTTAGATTCTCATCATATGGAACTTGTTCCCCCTAATGCTTCTTGGACAACGAAAACTTATTATATTCCTCATCATTGTGTTCAAAAATCTACTGGTGCTATCGTTAAGTTACGAGTGGTTTTTAACGGATCCGCTAAGTTGTCCGGTCAAACATCTTTGAATGAGTGTCTTATGCCTGGACCCAAACTTCAAAGTGACATTGCTGGCTTATTGCTTTTGTTTAGGCTACACCGCATAGTTTTCTCTACCGATATTCGACAAATGTTTCGTCAAATCAGAACTTTTCCTCCCCACACTGACTATCAATAAATTGTGTGGCGTTTTTCCAAGGATGCACCTGCGTCTGAGTACAGACTTTTAACAGTAACTTATGGTTTAACCAGTGCTCCATATTTAGCCATAAAGTCTCTTATGACGTTAGCTGAAATCGAGAAGCCAAATTATCCTCTTGCCGCTTCTGTTATACTGGAAAATTCTTATGTAGATGATATCCTCTCCGGAGCTTCCTCAATATCTGAGGCAAAAGGGCTCCAACAAGATTTAATCTCAATGCTAAGAAAAGGAGGGTTTGAGTTTCAAAAATGGTGCAGCAATGATCCTCGTTTATTGGCTGATCTCCCCAGCTCTCACCTTTCCAATGAGAATATTTCATTAAACACTGACCTTGAATCGCCCCTCAAAATCCTGGGTTTGCAGTGGTAACCAAATTCTGATTGCTTTTCATTTTCGGTAAAGCCCATTGAAACCGCATGTACAAAACGCAATTAGTTGCCTAACATGGCAAAAAACACATTAATCAAATTTTTCATAAACCATCTCATTCAAAGACTCTGGTCTTTGAAGCTTGAGTGGGATCAAACACCTTCCAATGATATTGTCCGAGTTTGGAATAAGTACACCTTTCCAGCTTATCTTCGCGTAAGCTCCCTCGTTTACTCATTCCTGATGATGTAATTTCCTGTGAAATGCATGCTTTTTGTGACAGTTCTGAGAGGGGCTATGCAGCTGTGATATATTTCGTTTTTTTTTCACAAAAAGGTGATGTAACCACACATTTTGTTTGCGGAAAATTAAAGGTTGCCCCACTCAAGGTTTTATCTATTCCCCGGCTGGAACTTTGTGCTGCCGTTCTTTTGGCTCGATTAGTGCAATTTGTCTGTAGGGTGTATGAAACCAAAGTTCCCTCAAAACTCTTATTTTTGCGTGGTCCGACTTCCCTAGCGCACCCTCCTGGATAAAGTCCTCTCCACACAGGTGGAAGACGTTTGTTAGCAATAGAGTCAGTTTTATTCAGGAAAGGGTGGTTCCTTCATGTTGGCACCATGTATTGTCTGCAGAGAATCCAGCTGACATTGGCTCTAGAGGTCTCCTTCCTTCGGAATTGTTACAAGAAAGACTGATTAACAGTCCAAAGTTTTTGAGGGATTTGTCTCGTCCATGGAACACTACCCTTGCAGTACCCCCCTCGGCTGAAGCGTTAAAGGAGGAACGCATGCCACTCGCCTTCTTCAACCCGCAGATGGCGGGAGAGAAACGAGCAGTCAACGAGTGGAGAGGAGGAAATCCCATAGACTGTCTTACTAAAGAAAATTTTGATCCAGTACTACAAAAGGCAATTACCAAGGCAACTAATCCCACTGGAATTATTAATGACTTTGGAGCTTATGACATCCACTTTAAAAGTCTTGGTCGAGGTAGTAACACTCAAAATAATGAGCAAAAAAATTTTTGACATAAAGGTATAATCCTGACAACTTATCCTTTGAGAAATTTTGTGAAAATTATAGAAGAAGAGAAACTTCAAGAACTCAATGCTGCAGAAAGCGATGTTGAGTCTAATAAGGAAAATAGTGTTCTCCAGAAACTTTTCAAAAAACTTCAGAAGACGGAATTGGCAACTGATGGTAATAAAAAGAGATGACTGAAATAGACAATAAGGAAACTTGCATGTATGTAGCATTCCCGATAAGGACAACTGCACAATCTGGAATATAGAAGATATTCCTATAGTTTTATCAGTAAGTTCAGAATAATAAACTATTGTTATTAGAAAAACCACTGCTGTCTGAACAACCCAGTAATAATAAAATTATAAAATATATCTTGCAGTGACCCCTTACAAGCGTTTAGGGATAGGGCTAAATTTTCGATGCGAAACAGTGCATGCGTAATATGGCCGAGTGTATCGGAATTATCCATGTCTTTACGTTCTAGGGAAATTCCTTCAACGCCTCGGTGGTGTAGTAGGTAGTTGCCTGACATTTCTGCGCTGCGGGTTTGATTCCCGTCGGTCGCGACAGATGTTTTGTTTCCCCTTATTTAAGGATATGTTTGTTTTTTGTTAATTAAATTTGTTTTATAAATTTTGGGTTAGCCTTGGGTTAGTTCTTGTTGATTGCGCCCCCGGTAGCGAGCGAGCGAGCGAGCGAGCGAGCGAATGTAGTATAATAGTTATTGCATTGCATTGGACTATCCAAACCATAGAAGAGCCTTGCAGAGCAACTTTCAGTTCTTTGCACTACTTAAAAGTTTAAACTTGCTGTGTCAGGAACTCCTCTAGCTGGATAGTTATGGAGAACCACCGCAAATATTTCTTGTAAGTTGCCTAACAAAGTATTTAATACAAAGTATATCGCTAAGAATTTTCTAACATGCTTAAATAAATCAGGCTTTTATTTTATTTTGCGGTTTGTTTTATTTCTGTGGTTTTCGTTCCTATTTAAAAAGTTTCATGTGTTAAACTAGGGAGTGGCAGGTGGACCATCTAAACCTCTCAATTAGAAGAGCCTTGCAGTTGCAGAGCCATTTTTATTCCTTTAAACTAAATATTTAACCGGTTGAATTGGTAGTGTCATGAACACCTGCTGGATAGTTTTTGAGAGCTCTTAACTTACTTAACTCATTTTAGAAATTTTTTTATGTTATACCACTTTTCACTCACCGCCCGATGCATATTACCTTTTGCCCAAACTGTGAACAATTTACAACGTTGAATTTTCATTTTGAAAATCGTTAGCTGCATTATTTGTGTGTGACAAAGGTTGATATTTTATTGTTGATGATTCGCATGCAACTATCCAACAATGGCACCGACCAAAATATATAAAAAAAAACTTGGAAATAGTAATATGAATTTCAGTTTCAAGAGACAACAAAAACTAGATTTAATGTTATAAATATTTTATCGCGCTCACTTCTGGTATTATATTTAAAAAATATTAGTAGCAGTCAGCATACCTAGATGATTAAAAAAAAAAAATTCGGGTTGTTTAACCAAAGAGAAATTTAAAAAAAAATATGTCGAAAGAGCGAAACAATATAATTTTACGCATCCAAATATTATCATCATTATTATGCTGAAGAGTGTGTCATCAAATTTTTACCCATCTATTCTTGTTAATATATTAATATTAAAATCTATATTTCTGCATATAAAGTAGATAGCACAATGGAAAGGAAGGGTAAGGTACAGTCGCATCTTCGATGAGCAGCGCATTTTTTTCAATCGTGTAGTGTAAAAAATAGCCCCATTTCTAATGATTCGGTTCCGGCACTCTAATTCTTTCCTTGTTGAATAGATAAGTAAGTGTAGCGTGACATCATAGCGGCTCTTTTGCCGATACCGTAGCATCTCAGCACGTAAGGTAGGGCAAACGATGACTACGGCCAAGCTTACACCTTCACCTTGTGAAAGCTTTTAAATTGGGTGTTGGGCTCATATCGTCCACCAATTCAATCGCCGCACTCATTCCACCTGTTTCGGATTAATTTTTTAAAGACGGTAAGTTTGGTGATTGTTTATCAGTGATAAAAGTGTGGTCTTTTTATGCCCAGTGGTGTTTAGGTAGTTTTTTTTTTGAGTCTGTGGTTGCAGAAGCGAGAAAAGGTTGCGCATATTGAAGAATATTTTTAGAAACATTTTTTTTTCCAGTTTGATTACAAGATATTAGTGCAATTAGTTACCATTTTGTATTTTTCTATTTTATAGCTTCCCAGCAGTATCTACCTTCATATAATTTTGAAGCTGGTGTTTCTGAAAATATTTCATATTAATTTACAATTTTGCAACCCTATATAATTATTTTTCTTCTACATTTCATTATTAAAGAAATATTTTATAATTATTATTGTTTCTTCATATATAAATCAAATCAGCTAAAAAACTTCATGGCGCGTCCAGATTCCATTTTCTAGTTGGCACGGCCAAACCAAATCTAATAGAATTGTAGTTTTAATGAGTTAATGCACTGAATTCGATAACATAAACTATTAGCTAACTAAACCGTTTAAAAAAAATTGTAATATGCATATTTTGAGAATAAATTAAGTTGCCAGGTTACGGTTTCGTAATAGACCAAACTAAGCCGGGCTAAATCAAATTAACCCTACAAAATAAAAATGGAATTACTACGTAGGTAATATAGATTTAAAAAAAAATTACAATACTACACATCTAGACACAGTGTTTTCCGAATATTTTATAGCACCCCTTGAACTTCTATTTTTAGTGAAAGAAAAAAGCTTTAATCATCAAAATTGTAGGGTTTTTCATGAACCGTCAGGATTTTTTAGCAAAACAATTAATAGCATCAAACCTATCAAAAATATCAACTTTTAATTCTCTAAATGAAGTGCCCTGTATATCAGTTAGTCCGTTCATTACTGATTCCGAGTATACCAGGTTTGATAGTTCTATATTTGCAATTAACTGAGAAAGATGGCAAAAGCCGTTTCATAACATTAGTGTGATAGAAAGAGAACGCTATAAAATAATGTGTTGGTAAAATACATTGATGTCATTTTTCACGGTTAGTTTTAAATCTAGAGGAGCAAACATGTATATTCGGAATCACAAATGAATCATGTACAGGGTAATCCAATTTCAAATACTTGCACCTTCCAGCAATTAAGCAAGTAGTACCGAAAGACTGTCGGAAGTTTTATGACGCCCTTCCCCACAACTAATATAATAAATTAATGTTATGCCAAAAGAAACAAATGTTTATAGGTTTAAGTTTGTTTATGAATTTATAGGTTTGTTTTTTTCCATATTTTCCCAATAATATAACTGAAATACTTTATAAAAATATTAATTTTTGAAAATCCTAACTGAAATATTTTTATCTTTACTTTTTTAAGTTTCCAAGTCCAAAAAAAATATTACAAGTTTAAAAACTATCGTCGAATAAAATTCTAAACAGTTTTTCGCCCTCCTGAACATTTTACGTTTTGTGAGATACGAGGTCTTGCATTTGTAAACACATTTACGATCTGCATTTGTTTTATCTGATATCAAATTGTAATAGTTCTGAAAAATTGTTTCAACCTTGGTAATTTGAATATATTTCTAGTTACAAAAATAAGAGCGATATATACGGAAAAATCCTGTACTTATTTGAATTGTTTCACAATAGAAAAATCAAATTAAAAACGATAATAGGATATACATATATTATCTATACTTGATTATCTGTTAGAGTATCTATGAACTTTTTAACAATCCAAACTATATTGTTATGATCACTGAATTCTGCAAGCCACATTCAACAGTATATTTCATTTTGTATATTGCTTCGAAAACGTTTCTTATTAAGGCATAAGTGAAATTAAAATTTAATTAGTATATGGATTTCTCTTCTATGTATTCCACAGTTAATTGAATAATGAGTTGACACGTTGTGTCACATGGATTATTAAAAACGCAGTAATAGTTAATAAGTCGCTAGTCCGTAATGAGTCCATTACACAACATGAATGATTCTAAATACGTACTCAAATAAGTCGAAGTGAATGACGTAATAAGTCCTTAGTGTGTAGGTCATAGGTAAAATATTTTATGTATTAAAATAATTTGTGATTATAGCGGGAATGACAATTTCTGATGTGAAATTAAATTTTTAAGGATTGGTAAGTTTTATAAGTACCATTTATCAGGTAATATAGCTTGGGATAATTCCTCAGCGATATAATGACACTACAGGCAAAATAGAGGTAGTTCTAGTTAAATCAATAGAAAAAATCCATTTTATTAGATACGGAAATTACTTTTTGATTAATATTTACAGAAATAACAAAGATGCGATTTTATCAGTATGCAATAGTGGTATACTTTATACGAAGTTTCGGTAAACCGTACATTGCGTATGTTTGGATTTTTCGCAGAAATTAAAAAGATAATCTCAATTTCAATTGTATGCGCTAATAATATAAATTTTTTTTTAAGTAAATCACATAATAAAAAATGTTTTACTGTGTGTTGCAAAGTACCTACAGTGTTCTTAGCAATACAGGTTGTATCATAAAAGAGATCAATAGAGACCCTGACAGATACGTAATTAGATATGCAACTCTAGATCTAAATATTGTTTTAAAGTTAGTACTTAAGCTGTACTTTTCTGCTGAGAAGTAATACTATTTAATGCCTAAATTCCTAATCAATTTGTATAACACACATGGTAAATTTAAACCTATTTTATAGAAGTGGTTAAGCCCTAATTTATTCTGCAATACACTTCTAACCACAAACTAAGGATATAAATAAAACTATATCCATCTCCTGATGATGCAAATATGGTTAGCGAAACGCGTGTTAAGTGTATAAATTGTATTTGCGTATATGAGAATACTCTGTTGCAGTGCATTTTGCTGGAAGTTCCAAACCCCAGTTTGTAACTAATTTATATTTTATTGATTACATATTATTGGAAACTAAATAACAGCAAATAATAAATATGTTGTCATTTTTATCGCTTAGATTTTCATAAAATAGAGGATGGGTGCTTAGAAGCTTTTTTATGGATAAATGATATATTTTTGTAGCAAATTAGTATTTTACTAAATTTTCAGAAATGATGTAACAGAATGGTGATCAAATAATAGGTCTATGTTGGGGCTTGGAACCTTTGGCAAAATGCACAAAACCAGAGTTCTATCTACCTAATTCTGTTGTTTAATACTAACTAAATCAAGCGAAACCAAAAAGAACCAATCCTGGAATCCTACTAGTCACGCTCGATCAGCCAGTACAAGGAACTATGCGGAGTAGGCCCTCTATCTCTATTTAAACTATTCTTACGTATCGTAATTTCCATAAGTTCGTATGCGTTTAATAATCTCCACACAGATATATTATGAAGGGCAACACTTGATTTCATTGCTCTATCATATTTTAAATGAGCTATGTATTCTTTGAATCTCGTTTGTATAGATCTTCTAGTTTGCCCAACATATTTTTGTTACAATCCATAAATACATCCAATTTCATAAATTCTACTTTTTTCCAACATTTTAATTTTGTCCTTTGGACCACCCAATAATTTCTTAATGTTAAACTGAGTTTGGTATATTAATTTCAAACCTACTTCTATAAGCTCTTGAATTCCTCTAGTATCTTGAGGAATATATAGTATCGAGACATATTTTGTATTTTCATTCTGATTAACGAAATAAGTGAAATTACGAATGGTATCTGTAAATACATGGCTATTAATTAGCTTATTTATTTAGTTAGAACTAAAACCATTAACGTTCACTATATTTGTAATTGTCTCTCTGTTTTATTAAGTCTTTGTCTGTTGAGAGGAAAATGAACCATACGGTGAACTAAAAACTGAAAGCTGGCCACTTTGTTTTGGTCGCAATGGAAGGAGTCATTAGGAGTATATCAAATTCTAGTTTATTATTATCTTTCGGAATAACTAGTGTATCCAAAAAGGTAGCTGCCCATTGTTCTCGCCTTCATAAGTAAAATTAATGGTTGGGAAACGTTTGTAGAGTTTAGTTGAAAAATCTTCGATATTAGCAGTTTTTGTGTCGAAAATCACGAAAATGTCATCCACAATTTAGTCATGAAAAGATTAGCTAAAAACGGCGATAAATAGTTGCCCATTGGCGTGTCTTCAAGTTGTTGGTAATTATATATTATTTAGTTTGGTTAAAGTTGAATATTCTTTTTTTACTTCGATTTCAAAACTATTCATCTCATGTAATTCACCAAGGTATTGCAAGATCTGTGGAATTGGGACACTAGAAAACAATCAGCTAACATCAAACAAGATTAAAATTTCACTTTCATTAACGTTGGTACCTTTAACAATGTATATGTAAACTAGTAGCTCCACTCCCGCAAATATTTTGTGCCAGCCGCCGAAAATCCGCAGATTGTTGGCAGCATGTGGAGCGTTTTAGTTTAATCAGTCGTTCGTATGTAGGCAGAGTGTTCAGAACAGAGTCGGATTTATGAAAATCCTTAATTTTATTTCTATTAAAATAGAAATTTTATTCGGACTTCGGTGGAAATATATACGAAGCAATGAAAAATACAAAGGCAAATAGGAAAAATCTATAGTCGGATTAGTGAATAGATATGTTAATAAAATTAGGTGAAGGAGGCGACAAGACCGGAAAAATCGTCTAGGTGTCAGAGTTTTTTAATAAGTACATATTATATAACGATAATGGAATGCTTTGTAAATATTAAATATATTTTGGCACTGTGAAACTAACCCAAAGTTGATTCGACGACAAACTCAAACTAACCAAATCTATTAAAATTGATTATAACGTATGGGAAGCGGTTCAAATAACTAAAATAAGTTGAGATTAAATGAAACTAGACGAAAGTTGTTTGGATGACTAACCCAAATTAACCAAATCCATTAAAATTGATTATAACGTATCAGAACCGATTCAAATGATTAAAATAAGTTGAGACAAAGTGAAATTAATCAAAAGTTGAATCGACGGTTAACCCAAACTAACCAAATCTATTGAAATTGATTATAACGTATCGGAACCGCTTTAAATGACTAAAATAAGTTGAGAATAAGTGAAAGTAAGCGAAAGTTGAATCGACGACTAACCCAAACTAACCACATCTATAAGAATTGATAATGACGTTGGTACTGTAACCGTTTCAAATGGCTAAAATAAGTTGAGAATAAGTGAAACTAACCGAAAGTTAATTGAACACTAACCCAAACTAACCAAATCTATTAAAATTGATTATAACGTATCGGAACTGCTTCAAATGGCTAAAATAAGTTGAGAATAAGTGAAGCTAACCGAAAGTTGATTGGACAACTAACCCAAACTAATCAAATCTATTAAAATTGAATATAACGTAACGGTAGGTTCAAATGAATAAAATAAGTTGAGACTATGTGAAACTAACCGAAAGTTCAATCGACGACTAACCCAAACTAACCAAATGTAATAAAATCATTATAACGTATCGGAACCGCTTTATATGACTAGCATAAGTTGAGAATATCTGACACCAACCGACAGTTGAATCGACGACTAACCCAAACTATCCAAATCTATTAAAATTGATTATAATTTATCGAAATCGATTCAGATGACTAAAATAAGTTGAAACTAAGTGAAACTAACCGAACGTTGATTGGACGACTAACCCAAACTAACCAAATCTATTAAAATTGCTTATAACGTCTCGGAACCGGTTCAAATGATTAAAATAAGTTGAGACTAAATGAAAAAAACCGAAAGTTGAATAGACGACTAACTTGAACTAGCCAAATCTATTAAAATTGATTATAAGGTATCGGAAGTGGTTCAAATGAATAAAATAAGTTGAAACTAAGTGAAGCTAGTGGAAAGTTGCTTCTAGTCGCCCCCAAACTAACCCAAACTAACCAAATCTATTGAAATTTATTATAACGTATCGGAACCGCTTTAAATGACTAAAATAAGTTGAGAATAAGTGAAACTAACCAAAAGATGAATCAACGACTAATCCAAACGAACCAAACCTATTAAAATAGATTATAACGTATCGGAACTGGTTTAAATGACTAAAATAAGTTGAAACTAAGTGAAGCTAGTCGAAAGTTGATTGTAGTCCTCCCCAAACTAACCCAAACTAACCAAATTTATTGAAATTGATTATAACATATCGGAACCGGTTCAAATGACTAAAATAAATTGAAACTATGTGAAGCTAATCGAAAGTTGATTGGACAACTAGCCCAAACTAACCAAATCTATTAGGAATTATTATAACGTATCGGAACCGCTTTAAATAACTAAATTAAGTTAAGAATAAGTGAAACTACCCGAAAGATGAATCAACAACTAACCCAAGCTAACCAAACCTATTAAAATTGATTATAACGTATCCGAACCGGTTCAAATGACTAAAATAAGTTGAAACTACGTGAAGTTTATCGCAAGTTGATTGGATGACTAATCCAAAGTAATCAAATCTATTAAAATTGTTTATGACATATCGGAACCAGTTCAAATATCTAAAATAAGTTAAGGCTAAGAGAAACTAACCGAAAGTTGATTTAACCCTAAACCCAAACTAACCCAACTAATAACATCTATTAAAATTGAATATAACGTCTTAGAACCGATTCAAATGATTGAAATATGTTGAGACTAAGTGAAACTAAGCGAAAGTTGAATCGACGATTAACCCGAACTAACCAACCTAATCCGGTTAGTCGTTCAATCAACTTTTGCTTAGTTTTACTTAGTTAGTTTCAACCTATTTCAGTCATTAGAACCGGTTCAGATACTTTATAATCAATTTTAGTAGATTGTGTTACTTTGGTCTAGTCGTCGATTCAACTTTCGGATAGTTTCACTTTTTCTCAACTTATTTCAATCATCTAAAGCGGTTCCAATATGTTATAATCAATATTAATAGATTTGGTTAGTTTGGGTTAGTCGTCGAACCAACTTTTGGTTAATTTCACTTAGTCTCAAGTTATTTTAGTTATTTAATGCGGTTCCGATACATTATAATCAATTTTAATAGATTTGGTTAGTCCTCGATTCAACTTTCGGTTAGTTTCACTTAGTCTTAAATTCTTTTAGTCATCCGATTCGTTATAATCAATTTTGATAGATTTGTTTAGTTTGGGTTAGTAGTTCAATCATAGCTACACTTATTCTCAACTCATTTTAGTCATTTCAAACTTTTCAGAACACATTAAAATCGATTTTAATTGATTTGGTTAGTTTGGGTTATTCGTCAACAACTTTCGGTTAGTTTCATTTAGTCTCAACTTATTTTAATTATCTGAATCTGTTCCGATATGTTATAAACAATTTTAATAGATTTGGTTAGTTTGGGTTAGTCCTCCAATCAACTTTCGGTTAGTTTCAGTTAGTATCAACTTAATTTAGTAATTTGAACCGGCTACGATACGTTATAATCAATTTTAATAGATTTGGTTAGTTTGGGTTAGTCCTCCAATCAACTTTCGGTTAGTTTCAGTTAGTATCAACTTATTTCAACTTATTTAAATCATCTAAAGCGGTTCCAATATGTTATAATAAATATTAATAGATTTGGTTAGTTTGGGTTAATCGTCGATCCAACTTTCGGTTAATTTCACTTATTATCAAGTTAGTTTAGTCATTTAATGCGGTTCCGATACATTATAATCAATTTTAATAGATTTGGTTAGTTTAGGTTAGTCCTCGATTCAACTTTCGGTTAGTTTCACTTAGTCTTAAAGTCTTTTAGTCATCCGATACGTTATAATCAATTTTGATAGATTTGGTTAGTTTGGGTTAGTAGTTCAAGCATAGCTACACTTATTCTCAACTTATTTTAGTCATTTCAAGCTTTTCAGAATACATTAAAATCAATTTTAATAGATTTGGTTAGTTTGGGTTATTCGTCAACAACTTTCGGTTAGTTTCATTTAGTCTCAACTTATTTTAATTATTTGAATCTGTTCCGATATGTTATAATCAATTTTAATAGATTTGGTTAGTTTGGGTTAGTCCTCCAATCAACTTTCGGTTAGTTTCAGTTAGTATCAACTTAATTTTGTAACTTGAACCCGTTACGATACGTTATAATAAATTTTAATAGATTTGGTTAGCTTGGGTTAGTCCTCCAATCAACTTTCGGTTAGTTTCAGTTAGTATCAACTTATTTTAGTAATTTGAACCCGTTACGATACGTTATAATCAATTTTAATAGATTTTGTTAGTTTTGGTTAATCGTCGAATCAAGTTTTCGTTAGTTTCACTTAGTCTCAGCTTATTGTAGTCATTTGAACCGGTGCCGGTGCCGATACGGTACAATCAATTTTGATAGATTTGGTTAGTTTTGGTTAGTCGTCCAATCAACGATACAAAAATGCCGTAACGCGAGACGAAAACATAAACCATGTCATAACGTGGCCTTGAAAAATCACTTTCATGAAACCAAAGAAGTGTAGTAAAAATGAGATTCCGAAGTATTATATTATTATATATTTTTAAATATATTTTAGGTAATCCACTATTATTGCTATCTTTGAAACGGTCAAAGCTACAAAGTTGATTAAATTAGAAAGTTGCCATTATTGATGCCTTTTCAAGATCGATTTGCAGTGTTGTTAAAATCTTGTTAGATTCTGAGATAGCAACAGTGGTATCACCTAAAAATGACACCCCGTATAGCAATTTTTTTTTCAATTTCTTTCTATGAAAATATTTTTACAACTTTGCTCAGTTTCACTTGATTTTTCACCCCGCCGGCATTCAGTAGGTCTTTGGGTACGAGTCCATACAATCTCCTGAATACATCTCTGACTAGAGAAAGCCACGCGAATCAATCGGACACTTACGGAATTTAGTACTCCTGCATTCTGTTATTTTATAGGTAAATTCTCAAACTGGTTTGCTAGCCATTTGGATATATTATAAGTTGGCAATCCTATTGCCGAAACTATGGGACGCATTGTGTTCCCAGGTTTATGAATCTTGGCAAGACAATTCAGTGTCGGCATAGTAGAATTCCCACAGGAAAATTAATCCTAAGTCTGATAGTTCTCAGGAAATCGTAAACATTGTGGAAAAGCTATCTTCTCGATCTTTTGATAAAGCTTAAACAAAGGTCCGAATTTTGCATTGACTCTACCAAATACTTACTTGATACTGGAGGTAATATAGAAAGCTCTATTTAACATCTTCCTGACTCTACTATAGGATTTGTTAGAGAAGCCTGCAGAAATCGGATCTCAAAAAATGTAATTAATGATAATGTTAACCCTGGAAAAAAACATAATCAAGAGATTAAAGTAGAAAAATGTTTTCCATCTAAAAGCTGAGAGAGGTAATAAGGTTGTTATATTAGGCAAAAGCGAATATTTTCAAAGAGTTAATAATTTAATCAAATCCGGGCAACAAATCTCAAAGAATTTATTATCTAAGACGGTAACACAATTTAAAAACACTTTGAAGAAATGTAGCAACCTTATTTCTGATTAAATTAAATACAAGTTATCTGTGAGCACGATTCATAAGCCTGGGAACGCAATACGTCTCATAGTCTCGGCAGTAGCATCACCAAATTATAATATATATCCAAGTGGCTAGCAAACTAGCTTGAGATTTTTCCTATAAAACAGAGCTGAGGGGTAAAAGTCTATACGAAGTCAGTGTAAACAGCAATAAATCAAAACTCGATTGACAGCAGGCATTTACTTTGAATAAGGCGTGCGACGTGACGCGACGGTAAGAATGGAAAAATATTGAATTAATTATATTTTTCATAATTATACACCGGTATAATACATAATAATTTAAACGTTTGCTTGATTGCTAGCATAATTGGGTTCTAAACGTACCTTTTTTATGTCAGCATTACGTAAAAAGTAAAAAGTTAATAAGAAAAAGTATGGCAGCCCACATCATCTCAATCGGATTAAATAAGCAGTAATAGGGAGGAAGCCGCAAAATAGTATGACCATGTGCTTCGCATAATTTGTCAATGACATATTCTTTTGTAAAATTCCATTTTTTTTTCAATAGCTTCCTATAACCCTTTTTTGTCGTCTTTGAGGAATTTCCACATTTTTGTTCTCCATGAATTTGAAAATATCGTTCTATTGGGAACTTTGCGCTAAAGGCGGGAATGATACAATGCATTGTCCATTACATTAACGGAATTTGTGGGAATATTCGGCAGCAATTGTCCGGTAAACCACTTTTCAAATAGACTGGCGGTCACGTCCTCATGATAATCAGCCGAAGAGTGCTTTATAATTTTGGCAGACAATAATAAAGCATTGGGTACAAAACTCTTATCACTTTCTGCATACAGTATAATCACCCGCTTTCCGCGAGAACCAGGCCCGTTTAATTTGCAATTACTGCTATAATCTACCCAACCATACTCAACTACGTCATGTGTTTCATCTAAACACACTATTTCCCTCTTTCCTTGACGGTATTCCTGTATTTTGCGTAAGTATTTTTGCCAGTGAGCAACGATGCGATGCGATTCCCTGATAACCATTCTTTTATCCAATTGTTTATAATTAAAACCGCAATTGAGTAAAATATTACCACAGATCTATATAGCTACGCAACAGATGCCTACTCCGGTATTAAAAGTGTCGCTCGCCAATAATGCAATATAATTTTAATATTTTCCTATTTAGACGTGTTTTGCCCCTCCGTGTTGCCAAGTCGCGAACTGTAGTTTACCTTTCATATCACATTATGGTATTACTCATTTTCTTGGCAAACGTATGTCGTATGATATATTATGTCAAATTAAATTTCATTATCAGATTCAGTGAATGGTGTGCTTGAACATGGGCTATAACTCACCTTAAATATCGCTGTCAAAGGTCATTACAAATTTTGTTAACTTATACTGTAATATCTCTTATTAGTATTAAGTAATAATATTATCACGCAAGTTTTTGTTACGAAGATCAAAGGAATTTTTGAAATGTTTATCGATATGTCAAAGTACCATTTAATTTTGTTTTAAACTCTACTATCAATATTATAAATTTGTTCATTTAAATTTCCGTTTCATTAATAAACTATCATACTTAATAAAAAATGTAAAAATCGCATTTTTCAAAAATAATATGTTGTTAATTTGATACATAAATATTAATAATAAAACTCGATGATTTGAGCGGGTCAAAAAGTCAGCAGAAATATTGTTCGACGTGATAACTTGGCAACACCGACCCGTTCCTAGACGACTGGTTCACACGCTCGCGAAAGCCGGTGAACATTTTTGGCCCCGCGCAAAAAGCATTGGAAGAGGTATCTGTTGCGTAGCTATATAGATCTGTGATATTACGCAAAGTGTAGAGAGATTAATATTCATAATTCTGGTAATCCGATAATTTATCAGGAATCATTTCCAATTTCGGGACTTTGCTTGTAAAATTGATATATTATTCGACGTGTAACTTCATTATCATTTTTTTTTAGCTTTTGGTCGGATCTTTTTCGCTTTAAAGAATGGTTAATGATGTCTCCTGCCTTAATCACTTAATAAACTGTAGAGCGTGGAAATTTAGGAAGCTCACAAATTCTTTTTACAATTTCATTTTCTGAGGCCTCATGATTTTCACTTTTCAAACATGTATACATATTTAAAATAATTCTATGTGCTTGGATATGTAAGAGTTTATTACGAAACTCTAAAAGCTCTGCAACGGCATTGGTTTTGAGATTTTCAGATTCCGATTCACCATCAGAAATATCGAAAGAACAACAAAGTTATGTAAAAAAGAAGTAAAATACACACACCAACAACAATCACAAAAACAACAACACAGTACAAAGCAAATACTGACAAGACTAAAAAAACAAACTTGTCAAAATACGTAAACTGAAACCACGCAGTACAGCACTGACTGTCGTTAAAATCATACGATTTAAATGCCCTAACTCTACGGAATTTCGCAGGGACCAATCAAATACCTAATACCGCCTACATTTTATGCGGACAGATATCTCAAGTCAACGTAGACTATCTACGAGGAGCCGTCAATAAGGTTTTTAATTCATGCATTTCAATGCAAATCTATAAGAGATTGATCGTACCTCAATTTCCTAGCCGTTTACACTGACCGTAAAGACTTTACTAAATTCCTTCGATTTCATAAGCAAAATTAAAGCTACGAACCTTAATGAAGGTAAAATTTTAATCTCGTTTGACATTAGCTTTTTGTTCCCGAGTATACCAATCCCGCAGACCTTGCACTACCTTGGTGAATTACTTGAGATGAATAGTTTTGATAGCGAAATCAAACAAGAAATTAATTTAAACCAAACTTTTTTCAATATAAAAACAACTATTACCAATAACTTGGATTTCTGTTTATCGCCGTTCTTAGCTATTCTTTTCATGAGTGAATTTGAAAATGAAATCAGTGAGTAGTTCCAATATTTTTCAAGGGTATGGTAAAGGTATGGGATAACATTTTCGCCATTTTCGACACAAAAACTGCTAATATCGAAGATTTTGTAACAAAACTAAAAACTGTTTCCCCACCACTGAAATTACCTATGAAGTCGAGAACAATGGCGAACTAGCATTTTTAGAAACTTTAGTGATTCGGAACGGTAATAACAAAGTAGAATTTGATATTTATAGAAAAGTACTGCCAATAGCCAATATATTCCTAATCACTGCGACAACAAAAAATGACCGGCTTTCATTTTTTAGTACACCGTATGGCTAATTTTCCTCTTGGCAGAGGAAGATTTAATAATGAAAAAGAGACAATTAAGAATATAGCGGAAGTTAATGGTTTCAATACTAACTTAATAAAGAGGCTAATTAATAGGCATGCGTTTAGAAAGGCCATTCGTGTTTCCATTTCTTTCATTAATCAAGATGAAAATACAAAATATGTCCCGATACCATATTATAATCATCAATATACTAGAAGACTTTAAACAGTTTTTAAGAAAGTAGGTTTAAAACTAGTATACCAAACTCAGACTAACATTAAGAAATTATTGGATGGTCCAAAGAAAAAAATTAGAATATTGCAAAAAAGTAGAATTTATAAAATTGGATGTATGGTGTGTAACCAAAAATATGTTGGGCAAACTAGAAGATCTACGATTCAAAGAACATATATCTCATTTAAAGTATGGCAGATCTGAAAAATAAAGTGTTGCCGAGCATGCTTTTGGTTATAATCACAGAATAACAATTGAAAATTTAATATTAAATCAAAATATCTAATAGGAGATTATTAGACACATACGAAAGTATGGAAACTAGTAAATGTAAGAATGGTATAAATAGAGATAAAGGGCCTATTTCGTATAGTACATTGTATTGGTTGAAAAATTTTCATTTGACAAACACCTCACAGTGTATACGTGGTTTCAAAACCAACCTTTCATTTTTACCGTACAATGAACTAAATGATTAAATTAATTTAGACATTATGATTAACAACATCATAAGTTCAAAACAGGATATTAGCATGTTTACTATTGAAAAATGTACTTCCGAACGACAAAGTAAATTAAGGCGAAAGTGATGTAGAAGATAAATTCTGGGTTATTCCTTAATAAGAAATTCAGTTTAAAAAAGTAACCAATTAAATCCATACGTCAATGCAAACTCAATTGAAATGGCCAGGGGGCGTTTTACGTGACAATCATATGTAATTAATTTAGTTGCGCTTTACGGCGTTGAAGAGAGTCCGTTATATGCAATAAAGTTGCTCATTATGTTAATACTTACTGCTTCTCAAACTAATTGACATTAATTTGATAAATCCTATTAATAATAACATATTGAACCTTTGGAAAGGCGCGATATTCTTATATAGGTTCTAAAATATTTCTCTGATATTTAGTTTGGGTTAGATATACCTCTGTAGGTGAGTATCAATTTTGCGCAGCAGGACCTACTTCCAATCGAGTTGGGCTCTGGTCCTTAGTATAGGTTCGAACTCCATCAATATGACTTTTGAAAAGTAACTGTTATTCATATTTTTTGTGCCGATTTTGATCTAAAAATATTATTTATAATGCAGATTTATCCTCAGGTAAAAACGTAGTTGTTCTATTATTTTTATTTTGGCAAATATGTTTATTTACAGTGGAATTTCTCTAACTCAAATCTCCAGGGCCAGGAAATGAAACTCGAGTTAGGGAAAATTCAAGTTACAGAAAAATCTATCGAATTTAAGGTTTAAAGCTATATTTCTGAAAAACACGTGCACATGGTTTTCACGCACATTTTGGCTTTAGTTCTACCTAGAGAATTTTATTTATTAAAAATCTTCAAGTGACAAACTTGTAGGGTATCAGCCATCAGGAATTTTTATCTGAAGAGATAAATTGTCGAAATTTGCAAAAACTACCAACTTGCGTCTTATTTATCGGATAGTCCTTTCATTACTCATTCTAAGTATGCCTGATTTAACTTTTCGCTAAATAGGTATATTTTTTTTTAATTTACTTGTGTACAGGAATACTAATTCTTTAAATGAAAATGTCTCTATTATTTTTTAAATTAGAAAAATATTCCGGACATTACTTGTTTGATTTCATCTGCTCCTAACCATGCTTTTATTCTAATGTAGACATGATGCTTCAAAAAAGTATAGCACATGGCAACTTTTTTTAAATGGGGGTAAAAATTTATTTTTTCAAATGCCATGGCATTGATGTTTGAAGTCCGATTGATCTTTATTTTCTGCTAATATTTTATAAAATGGGCTTTAATATAAAAATATTACATCACAACAAGACCGACAGCGAAGGTAAAGAAGCTGAAGGATTTGCCATCAGGTGCGGTTTTATTCAACTTGTATACAAACCAACTGGGATCACAGAGGGGGGCGAACTTGCCGCCCTCCTGGATTTTTTCTTACCACGAATCCTGACCAGTACACAGTTACAGTTGGTCCGCCATTAGGTACCCCCGACCACAAACTTATTACAACGGTGTGTGAACTGCCTCTCTGATATTACAACTGTGCAAGCTGAGACGATCTAAGGGAATTCTACCTAGATTTTCCTTGGCTCGACATCTGCTTTGGCACTGACGACCCGTCAATCTACTGCGAGGAGATTACGCAAGTAATCTCTTCGCCAATTCCATCAAGTAACCGTAAAATGGACTGGTTCGACAGAAGATGCAAAAGAGCTGTAGGGATGAAACAGCAAGCCTACAAGTACTGGCAGTAAAATTAGTCCGCTGAAAATCGCAATTATTTTGCAGAAGCGAGAAACGCATGCAAACGTGTGATTGACGAAACTAAGGACAAAAATAGTCAAAGGATCAGGATAAACTTTTGCAAGGCCCCAGTGGCTCCAGGAATTTCTGGTCGGCAGCAAAGGCAGTAAGTCATAACTTTACAAAAACTTCTCTCCCACCTTTGACAGACGAGCGCCCACCATATCGAACATCAACACTACCATGGCAGAAGTTAAGTTTAATCACCATGATATTCGTAAATTCCTCAAAGAACTAAACACACAAAAGCTTCCGGACGAGACGGAATACCTGCCAGCGTGTTAAAGAACTGCGCCAACGAACTAACACCCATTTTTCCAATCTTTTGTCTCTGTCTTACCGAAAAGGGATTCACCCATCTTCTTGGAAAGTCGCTGGAGTGCAACCTGTTTCAAAAAAAGACAAGACTAAACCATGCCCTCAAACTATCGCCCAATTGCCTTGCTTCCAATAATATCCAAAGTCATGGAACGTCTACCTAATCAGCAACTACGCAAGTACCTTGAGACCAATAGATTAATTAGCTATAACCAATACGGCTTTCGCAAAGAGAGATGGACAGGGGATATATTAGCCTATGTCACTCATATATGAAATAGGCCAATTGAGAACTACGGGGAATCTCGGGCGATTGCGTTGGATATTCCAAAGACATTCGACAGAGTTTGGCAAGACAAGTTGCTCAACAAACTGCAATTTTTCCAAAATCTCTCTGCAGCTGGCTTGCCAGTTTCCTTAAGAACCGATCACTGCGAGTTGCAGTTTATGGACATATCTCAGTCAAATTCACTATTAACGCGAGCGTGCCTCAGGGAGCAATAATTTCACAACTCTGTTCTTCATCTACACTAATGGCTTCATGATCGAGACCAATAATCCTGTTAACATTTATGTTAACGTACTGCAGTACACCTGTCTCCCAATTTAGATCGGAAAAACCATTCCCAGCGACTGAGACATATAACCGCAAACAGGAGCAGATTGCAGCAATTAATCAAGATCTGGAGAGGGTTCGGCCTTGGGGCGACAGAAATTTGGTCCAGTTCAAAGCAGCAAAAACCCAAGTGGCCACGTTTACCAAGTAAGTCAATACGGCCCTGACATCATCATGGCAGGATCGACCATTCCTTCATCCTCGTCAATCGGACTACTGGGTGTCTCGATCAACAGCAATATGTCCTGGCATGACCACGTAGCTAACATCGCAAAATCAGCCTCGCAGAAGCTTGGTGCGCTATTTCGCAACGAACAACAATTTTATTCACCGCAGCAGCTGCTTCTGCTCTACAAAGCGCACATAAGACGGTGCTTAGAATAAAGCTCACACATCTGGGGTTCCGCACCGACGCAAACCTTAAAACTGCTAGATTCTAGAGGTGTGCGTCTCGTCGGCGACCCGGATTTGTCCCGGGAACTAGAGAGTCTGGAACACCGCAGACAATTGGCCGAGATATTCCTGTTTTACAGATATTTTCACGGCAGATGTTCCAAGGATTTGGCCCACCTCATCCCGTCCCCAGCAACGCTTGTCAGACAGTCGCGACATACAGCTATTCAAGAACCATGTCAATCAACATCTTTGCACAGAGACCGCCCGTCGAGAACGATGTGTGTGTGTCATTACCATAAAAAAAAACACTTTTTTGCGTTCTTAAATGGGCTTTTGCCTAATTTACCACACCGTGGAAAAAGATTTCCTTATAAGTAAAGCTGTTTCCTCTAAGGCTTTTTAAGGCACAAATTACCGCGCTCCATTAAGGTTAAAAGCACGATCTTAATAATTTCTTAAGCAACTGTTGAGAGATGCTCATTTCGATTTCTTTCACTTTCACAAATCTCACTAGAGCTCCAAGGACGCCACATTTCTAAATAATAATTATTATTAAACAAGATAGCAAATGAAATACCAAATATCACAAATTAAACTGGCTATTTAGGTGCATTTCAAATGTCGTATCTTAATCCTGGATTTACAAAGTAATGCAGGCCTGTGCGGGCAAGTGTCATCATCCGGTCTCGTAAATTCATACCTGTCCAACATTTTTTGTCGGTTTCTGATATTTTTGAATACACTTTACCAGCTAACTATAGTTCTAATTTGTGAATACACGTAAAATACATGACGTTTTAAACGCCTTGAATCTGACCTATAATGTGCCGTGAGTAAATTTAAAAAAATGAAAAAATTTAGTGTCTCTCATTTATAGTTTGATCATTGTTAAGAGTTTTAAGTTAAACCCTAAATTATTTTTTTATTAACACCAAAGGATAGCTAATTCCATACTACTTTTTTATTCGAGTTTTTTGGTATTTTTAGTGTTAACCGATATAGAAGGAAGTCGAAATAATATAATAAAACAACCTTTACATATTTGAAAGCGTGAACGTTTATAGATCTTATATTTGTTTGATCGTTTTCGTCTCGCTTGCGGGAGTCATACGTATTTCTGGCACCGGTAACTGATACTTACAATTAACTTGGTGGATGTTTGGGTTAGTACGTTTAAAGGTATTAACAGTTTGGAACGAGCCAACCAAAATGTGATAAATACTATTTTGTAAGCAAAATAACACAAAACGTTTAACGTATTTATAAAAAACACTTTTAACTACTATTTCATTAAATATTATTTATATGTTATTAGTGAAATTTTAACATCAAATCAAATCAAATCAATGTGTACAATAACTATTTGGTATAAAATAAGAACTCAAGTCCTAAGTTAACAAATATACTAATATCGATTACACAATATCACAGTAAAAGTATTCGTTAAAGGTATAAAAACTATTTTTAAGTAATGTCAATAACAGTTCTCTTAAAGACCGGAATGCTGTTGACACTCTTTGCCCTTTCTGGCAATTTATTGAATATCTTTATTGGAAGTATTGCCTCACTTCTTGCTACAAGATCTAATTTATGTTTGGGTACTGCAACATTGCTAGTACATCTGAGACTATAGCCTAATTCTCTATTGGACAAGGACTGATACACGTTTTGTTCCTTATATATATTTCTGCAGGTAATTACGATAAGCTTTTGCAGAAATAGAACATTAAGTATGGAACTAGAACCACCCCATAAAATGGTACAGTATTTTATCCCAGAATAAACATGTGCAAAGTTTAGATAACGCGGATGTGAAGAAATCAAAGTCTTGTATTGCAAGGCTTTTTCATAGGTTATCAATATGATTAGCACACTTTAATTATTGTGAATCCAAATATAGACCCAGAATTTTCATTACATTTTTTGCTCTATGGTATATCCTTTCGCGGGAATATACAGATTTACATCATGCGTAATTGAAGACAACAATATAATTTCTGTTTTGCTAACATTCAAAGCAAGATAATTATTTTCATATCAATCACACGTTCTTTGTGCACATGTTCTACATTTCATTGAGAAATACTCCAAATTATTGCTAGTTATCATGAGACTAATATCATCTGCAAACTGAGTTATGAAAGCTAGACGACAAGTCATTGAAAAATACAATAAATAGAATTGGTCCTAATGTATTTCCTTGACGAAATCCCATATCAAGCTATTTGAATTCTGAAAGACAATTTTGCTTCTCAAACCGTAATCCCACTCTTTGCAGACGCTTCTTTAAGTACATTTTCACCCATTCTAGCGGTATGTCATCTATCCCTATATTCCTAAGTTTACGCTCGCGACTAACACAAAGTTTTGTTAGTATTGTCTAAATTCCATACAATATGTTTGATAAGTCCCAATAGTGCTGCTTTCGTTGACCAACCCGTTTGAAAACCAAATTGTGTTGGATTTAAGATACTGTTAGCAATTATAAAATGATTTAAATTTTAGCAAAATGCATTCTCAATTACCTTTGAGAATAGCAGAATAATTACACGATAGTTCTCTATAGTATCAACTGGGCCTTATTATGTACAGGGTGTCCCAAATTCGAGCCTCATCATTGGCATCTCGGAAACTAGAAGAGATACGAGGTCGGTTAAATGGAGGCAAAGTTGCGCAATTAGATGCTGATCAAAATGCCACCTTAAAAGTTAAAAAAATCCGAATACTTCCGAAGATATTTAGAAAAAACCGAATATTCGCGATTTAATTTTCATTTTTTATGACTCTATTTGAATAGATATAATAAAATAAATTTCATATTCTCATTGCTACTTTTTCTGTTCTACAAGATGGTGTTATCAGATTTTCAAACCGACGTTTCGTGTTTGAGCTGCCATAATCAACTTTGTTTTTTTAAATACGGCCCTGGATTTTTTATTATGGACTTTAAGAGCTTCTAATGTTCCAACACCAATGATGTATCGCACTTGTTCGAAAAAATCATTTTAATGATTTCCTAGTAAAATCTTACCAAAAATATGTTTTCTGTCTCTCTCTAACACATGAGGTCTTATGGAAAATGTCATTAATACGAATTTTTCGAATAAGTGCGATACATTATTGGCTTTGGGACTTTAGATGCTCTTAAAATCCGTAATAAAGAATCCAGGGCCGTATTTAAAAAAACAAAGTTGATGATGGCAGCTCAAAGACGAAACGTCGGTTTGAAAATCTGATTACACCATCTTGTCGAACAGAAAAAGTCGCAATGAGAATGTGAAATTTATTTTGTTATATCTATTCAAATAGAGTCATAAAAAAATTAAAATGAATTCGCAAATATTCGGTTTTTTCCAAAAATCTTCGGAAGTGTTCGGAATTTTTAAACTTTTAAGACGGCATTTTGATCAGCATCAAATTGCACAACTTTGCCTCCATTTAACCGACATCGTATCTCTTCTAGTTTCCGAGATCCCAATGATGAGGCTCGAATTTGGGACACCCTGTACAGGCACCACAACAGATTATTTTAGTAACAAAAAAACCCTGCCCTCATCAAATGTTTATTAACATTGCAAGAGTAAATTTGATGTATTTCATAGTGTGACCAAGTAGTGAGCATGGAAGATCAGCAAATGCTCCTGAGTCATTTTTAGGTATATGTTTTTAAGATCGCCCCCCACCTCTTCCGGTAGATTATGCAACAAACCCATTTTAACAATATTTGGTCTATCGGCATAAGTAAAAGGTAATTGCATAGACCTGCAGGGAATTAATTATTTAGGAGCTTCTATAAAGCAATTGTTAAATGTCTCGGCTGAATCTTTAATATAAACTATGCCATTTCCAAATTTAATTTTATTAATATGGGTACCAATGTATATTTCTAACCTTGTATAGAACATACAAGCGTCTAAGGCGTATTACGTAAGTAGCTTACTTAAATTGACTATGATTCCAAAATATGCTTGTATTGCGTTCTTCATACTACAACGATTGTTCTGAAAATTAAAGGATAGGAAAAGAAAGTGGATTGCATTATCTATTTGCAACTCGTTAACATTTCTTCTATCTCTACAACACATACTACCTTCATTGTTGCTAAAACTAGCAAAAACAATCTACAAGAAAACAAAAGTGCAATGTTCTGTCAGAGTACCGGAAAGTAAAATGTGATGAATGGTTCAGACAAATGATCGTTTCTTTTTTGGACATGGATGACAACATTTTTTCTAGCTCAATTCCTGTTTACGATATACGTATAGCCAATTAATATGACACGGTTTATGAAGCATCGGCGTGTGCAACATTATTACTTTTACTTTCACGCCCACTTGGCGATAAATACAATTAGATTAAATTCAGAAGATTGTCCGATATAAAGCCATTGATTTAATTATATTGTTTTGTGTCTAATTTCATTTTGCACCTTATCACGATAAAGTAAATTTTGGAATGACATCATAAATGATAAAAAATACAATTAAAATTATAAATAATAAATCTCAGGAGGTTTTCAAGAAATAGTTTACAAAACAGATACGATGAAGTATCGATTAAACTTCGCCTTGAATTTTGTTTACTTATCCAAAATACAAACCCTTCTTCTTAATGTGCTATTGTTAGAGTATTATTTAATGGGAATTAGTTGGCATTATGTGAGTTTGTCTGATATTTACATTTTAGCAATAAAGAAATACATTTTTAAATATCGCAGTTATACAGGGATGGCCAAAGGTCTGAAATAAAATTCATATCTTTTGAGCAAGCAATGTTTTCAAAAAACGCTGAAACACTGTAACTGATCTTGATTTTTTCACATTTTTCGGTTAAATAAAAAAAAATCCCAACCCCCTAACTCCCAGTCACTTCAATTTTTTTTTCAAATGGAAACCTGTGTCTTCGGGGGGCTCGTTGAAAAGCTCATGAAAAATGGAATCCAGCCATGCCAAGTAAACAAGTTTTATGTTTGAAATAACCAGGATTTTAGGGCCCTATAAAATAGTTATTGTAGTGAGGAACTATTGGGAAAAATTAATAACAGATAAAGAATTTGAAATATTATTATTGTTGCTAGAACAAAAAATAAGGTAATTTGAACCATTATTATTTTTGCTAGAGCAAAAAATAAGGTATTTGTATGTTATTTTTCATCTACCAGGCTGTTCAGGCTATTGTTTGCTTTAGTTGTAAATCGGAAGTCTGAATATTAGAATTGTGTCAAAAACCAAAATTTTAAAATCACAATGGTATTGTCGGAAAGGCAGCGTATCGAAATTTTGATACTACTTGGATGTCGAGACAAAATAAGAAGTCAACGTGAAGTGGGTGATTTATTTAATGCAAAATATCCCGAAAACCAAATCTTACAAGGGACAGTTAGTAAAATCTTTCACAAATTTGAGGAACATGGTACAATACGTGATTTGCCCAAATCTGGTCGAACAGTTGCTTTGGATGACGATAAAAAATTGGACATAGCATTATAAATTGCTGAAAATCCTCATACTTCAACGGTTTCATTGGCTCGCAGTCAGGATAGTCCTCGAACTAAAATTATAAGGTTTTTAAAAAAGATAAATATCATCCATATATGGTATGCCTTGTTCATGAGCTATTGGAAGACGATTATAATAGGCGTTTGGAATTTTCTGAGGAAATCATGAGACGGTGTAACAAAAATGAGTTTCCACTGGATATAATTTTTTGGATGATGCTACGTTCTATTTAAATGGAGTGGTTAATAGGCACAATGTGTCGCTTTTGGTCTCAGGAAAATCCACACTGGAATATCAAAAGCGTATACGTAGCGTCTTCAATAATTTATTGTATGGACAGGTATTATCAACAATAGAATTTTGGGTCCATTTTTATTGAAGAAAACCTTACGGCCGGCGGCCGAAAGCTACCTAGACTTCCTAACATTCGAACTGATACATAGAATAGATTCAGATATTCATGATGAAAGAATTTGGTTCCAACAAGATGGTGCTCTTCCACATTTTGGTATTAATGTTCGCAGGTACTTAGATCAAATGTTTCCAAATCGTTTGATTAGGAGACGCGGTACAATTGAATGACCACTAAGATCCCCACTTATCACCACTAGATTACTCTCTTTGGGGATATTTGATAAAAAGAGTTTATCAGGATAGACCGGACAATATTGAAGATCTAAAGCACAACATCACGGCGGAGCTACGTAATAATATACCACCTGAAGTCATTCGTAATGCTGTGGACGGATTGTTTCTATCGCCTAAGAGGTCAGGACAGGGTAAATAGAGGACATTTTCAGCATTTGCGACATTAAATGACATGTGAATAGAATTTAATAAAGTTTAATTTTATAAAAACGTTTTAATTTATAAATAAAAAATAAACCTGGGGATTGCAAACATAAAACTTCTTTATATGGTATGGCTGGATTCCATTTTTCATGTGCTTTTCAATGAGCCTCCACAAGTCATAGGTTTCCATTAAAAAAAAACTTCTGGAAACTGAAGGTTAGGAGGTTGGGATTTTTCTTATTTAATCAAAAAATGTGAAAAACTCAAAATCAGTTACAGTGTTTCAGCGTTTTTTCAAAACATTGCTTGCTCAAAAAAATATGAATCCCATCCCTGTATATTTAACCCATTTCCTACGAAGGATTCACATTTTCAAAAAGACAAGTATATTTTTTAAATCCTTCTTTATTGGTCATACAGGAAAGCAACTTTGCGGTATTTTTACAAAAAAATATTAAGATATGCAAAAAATAGTAGTGCAATGGTGGGAAAAATAATATTAAATGGACTTAAATCTATAAAAAACTAATTCGAAACCCTTTTAAACTCTTTTACTTCTAAAATCATAGCTAAACCTACCCAACAAAAAAAACATTCATATATACACTTATGCTTCCTTGTGCATACGGGAACCACTGATAAGAACCAACGTCATTTCTTGTATTGTTGATGACAATTTGTGAAACATGCTTATGGCATACTCTACATCTTCCTTGAGCTTACTTTCGTGAGAAATAATAGTGTGGCCATGGTTTTCTAATCGAATTTCATCCATTATCTGTTAAAAATTTCATACAAATTAAACTTTTTTTAGTTTTAAACGTAGAACTTAAAATCAAGCCGGGACATTTTTGTATCATTAGCAATATTATAAAGCTTCCAATCACTTACTAATATGATGTCTAAGATATTGCAGAACAATGGTCACCACCAATTTTTCCCAAAACTCTGGTTATATAGTTAGAATTTTCGTTATCATGGAGGTCTACACCTCCCATAAACATATTATAATGCTTGGTAAGATTAGGTTGGGATACATGAATTTCTTTTGTTGGTTCTTTGTCGGGAGCATCTATTAGTCCTGTTTTCTCTAATTACACCGGTAGTAAAAAATTCTTTATTTTTTAAATGCACAAAAATAGTCGAAAAGAAGAAAAAAAAAATCAAAGAATATTGCATGACTGAATTGCTTTTCTACGACAGACAACAAATTCATAACATCACCCTCGAGTCCAAGTTCAAAATATTTTTCGTTTTCCTCTCCTGCATAAGGAAGGAAGTAAAATAAATAGCCATCTGATAATTTGAAGCCAAAACGAATTGGTTTACCTATAATAAACATTTTACAGGGATATCTGCCAAAGTATTGCACCATTTGTTCATCGGTCGAGAAAGCACATGAAAAGCCCCCACCACATTTTACAGATAATATCAAGAAAAGGTCTTACTTTAGAAACCATGTCTTCTTTGTTTAGGTTGTTATTATCCGATAAATGCAAATTTTGTTTTATGCTATAAAATCGGTTTCTACTTATATAATTTTTAACTATGCCTACACCCTTATCTTCATCATTTGATCAATACAAAGAAATTTGAGGAAAACCATGAGATCCTGATAGAAACATTATGCCAACAAAATTGAGCACTTGTTCTTTAGAGAGGATAAAGTCGTGACGGTTGTTGTCGCTAGCATACTTTTTTTGTGAATTCTAATATCAAATCGGTTGCTTCATTGTCAAAAAATAAGAAAAATATTTCCAATGGACCGCTACCAAAAAGCAGGTTCTTTATATTCTCTTTGTCATATTGTTTGCCGGAGGCTGGAAAATATGTGTATTCAATTTCTTTTTGTATTCATTTTGCATAACTCCCATTGCGTCAGGATATTAACGGATACATTTTCACCCTTTTGGATACCAAAGTTTCTTCATCAGATTAGTCCTCATATTGTTGTTGGTTGTGGATAGCCGTCTTGGAATGCTCCGAAGGGCAAACTACATGGAGCACAAATTTTCCAACAATATCAACAAGACATTTCTGGTAAAATATTTTCATCATCTATATTCTCCTCGTCTGTGCGTTTATCAACGTCTAGCGACATGTAGACAGCATCAATTATTTCTCCTGAAAAATCGTAGTAATTGAAAAATCTTAATACACAATACGGTATATAAAACTACTACCTGTCAAAGAAAAAAATCGACTTCATATTTATTTATTACTTACCATTTTTGTCATTTTCTATGTCTTAAACAGCACATTCCAACTCATCCTCCAATTCTATTTGGTTTAAAAACTTTTAAACGTCATTTTAGAGACATACATGTGCAAAGGATGGACTGATCAGTATGAAAAACATGCTTATGTTGCTTATTCAAACGTTTCTTAGACTAGACCATCTAAGATATCTTTGATAGATGTACAAGACTTCTTAAAAAATTCAAATGGCTTATGGAGCATCTTTAAAACATCTTGGCAAAGCAATTTTAACGCGATTGAAATAACTTTTAGGAAAAGATTTTAAAAGTACCCATTGTGGAAATCCAGTTAGTTAATAAATTTGAAAAAGAGGTTTGGCACAAATGGCAATATTTTAATTTAATTAATAATAGTAGCATGTCACTATCAATTCTTGGACTTGAGTAACGCCAAATTTTTTCTTAGTTCGCCTTAATTACTTATTTTGACTAAATATAACTGACAATAACCTCTAATTTTATAGACAATAAAATTTTCTACTGAGATAATTTAAAGCTCTTTTGCCTCTTGTGTAAAACAGATTAAATTTTCTATTTATGATTAACATGTCCGAATCCATAAAAGTTCTTGTAATAAGGATTCTATTGGAGATTAAAACATCAAAGTATATACAAAATTGCCTATCTATCATCTTTGATATCAATAATGTTGAAATGACTAGTAAGTAGTACAACTGCAGAATTATAAATAACGACGGGTGATTTTACAAGATACATTTATAGGAGAAAGTGAACTCATTATTTTTATAATCGTAGCAAATTGCCATGGCTCATAGTCTCATATTATCAGGACCCTGAACGCTTAAATTATGTTTATGCCTGCTGTCTTTTCTACTTACAATGGCGAGAAAGAACTAAACGGCCAATTTGTCATACTTGCCGATTTCCTAGAAATCTAAATTAGGAATGAACAGAAAGGAACAAAGAATTTTAAATACACTAGATGTGAATTTAAATATTCATTATGAAAAATATTTGACGATGCAATTATGTTGTTAGAAGTTAGTAGTGAATATAAAATTCTTTTCACATCAACAAAAAGGACTGGTTCTAG
>JAEQML010056086.1:0-34682 GCA_016904865.1 Pissodes strobi
GCTGGGCAGACGAAACGGATAGGTACTAGGTACACATTTTTAGATAAATTTCGAAGTGAAATATTTTTATATTAATAGATTGACACCTGCAGTTTTTAAGAGGTTTTTCCAAATATCATAGGCAAAAATTTGTTTTGATTGCGGGATCTAAATGAAATAGGAAGTGTTGCATACAGGGTGTTTATTAAACTCTTGGAAAACTTCATTGCTTCCGAAAACGTGCAAACATTTTTTGAAGTAGTGGTTGACCTCACAACAATGAACACTATAATCGACGTGCCGAACAGATTCACCAAACACGGAAAACACGGATACAATAATTCTTCTTATTTTATGATTGCATTGATTCCAAATATAGGAACTTTGATTAACACACTCTATTTTTATTTTTTGTATTATGGATAAGAAAAATCGAAATGAAAAACAAAATATTGGGTCGATTCAATCATAAAATAAGACGAATTGTTTCCCCGATTGGTGAATCTGTTCGGCACGTCGAGTATAGATAAATTGCAAAAACGAATTTTGGTTGTTGGCATGTATTATCTTGACAAAGAAACTATATAAAAATGTTCATGCTCAGAATTGGTTTACCAGATACATTTCTAACTTCTGAGAAACCTGCAGTGTGGATGCATTATACAGAATGCGCAGCAAATTAGCCAGAATTGGTTAATTAATATTCAACTATTCTTGTTCGGTATCTTCTATAGTTAAAATGACACCACATTGCCTTTGACTAACAATTTTAATATTAAATTAAAATACAATAAGACTATTTTAAGACGAAAGGAGCAGGCCCGGACTGGGCCATCGGGCGGTCGGGAGAATATAAATGTTAGATACGTTACGTTTCATCCTCAAATATTTGAACATTTCATGCTTGGTCCTCCGCTCGCTACAGGGGTCAACGAACAGGAACTAAACAAAACTAACCCAAGGCATACTCAAAATCAGGAAAAAAAATCAAAATGCTGTACGACAACCCAATATTACATCTTTTCCAACAACTATTCACACAAACAATTTATATTAGAGTCGCACTATGGCGAGGTCCTATCGCGTTTGCAGTTTACGTATAAGCAACCGGAGCCCAACTGTCCCAGGGCCGGATTAAGGGTTCAAAGGTTAGTCGGCTCTCTGCGACAATACTATGGAAACGAATTTCCAGTTTTTACTCTAATCTGATTATTCAAATTACAGATTTGTCAAAAACAACGAATTATAATGGACTCTCGGACCAAATTTCATAATTTTCTAATAAGCCAATTGATATATTTAGAAAAAATATTCGTAAAATCGTAAAATCGTAAAAACACTGTTTTTTTTTGTTGGTGGTTAAAAAAAATCTAAATACTATTGAGTGTGAGATACAGTGTGTGCGTGGATTGGCTTGCCAAATGGGAAACTTTTATTTTTCATTGAGATTCACGTATAGACATATTCAATTTTTTATATTGGGCGCTCAATAACTTCAAAAACATGAATTTTGATTAAGAGTAATCTACCTTTATTTTTTATTTTTGAGTAGAATGCTTTCTTAAAAACTTGTCTAGATTCAACTTGGCAGTCAATATCCCAAATATCAATTACATATTTTTATTTTTGAAAAATGCGAATTATGACGCATGTATTTTTGATGAAAACTCTTATTCCATCACATTTTGAGCGCCCCGTACAAAAAATTAAATATGTCTACACGTGAATATAATTTTTTTCGCAAGCAAAACTGTTTATAAAGAATAAAATTTTTTGCTAACATGAGAAGTAAAAGTTTCCCATTTGGCAAGCAAATCCACGCACACACTGTACGTTGATGATGCTGGTCCAAGAACGAAATAGCCAAATCTGATTAATAATGGCAGGAAAAAATAAAGAAGTCTTGGTAATATTTGGTTTTCTAATATCTTCGAAAGTAGTCGGAATGTCTTCAATTTTTAAAGGGCATTTGATTGAGCTTCAAATTATTTGTACAAGACCAGGTTTATAAAATGTATTTACAGTCACTACAGTCAGATTGTTACGAGTTAGAAAGTTAAATTAGCTGCCTCTATATATTGTTTTATCTCTTAGCTTTACGAACACTTCTCAATACTTTTGACAGGTGGCAACTCGTGACTTTTAGGCAAGTTGGTGCCAAAATATAATTCTGTTTTTTACAAGAAACAGCTCGCCGCAGGCGCAGCCGGAGGCTAACCCGCAAAATGTTGGGGGTGTCACACCTAATTTGTACTCAAAAATCGTTAAAAAAACACGCCTTCCACGAACGAAGGAAGCGGATTTTACCAAGAATTATTGAAACACCCAAATTTTTTGATGACTCATTGTAATTGTAATTTAAAAAAATGGAAGGCGCATACTTTTCTATTATATATCTACTATTTTTTGGGTTTCTAACCCAAGTTTTGCCACAAAACTAACACTAACCCAGGCTATACCAAATTTTGCCAAGAAAGTATTTAAAACTTATCAAAAGGTTCTGTTAAAAAAAAATACCTAACATACCCAGAAATTAATGCTGAAAGTACTTGCAGTTTCCATAAAAAATCCTACTATAGATTAATTTACAAAAATATTACAAAAATTGCTATTGACTGCATTTACACACGCGCACAAAATTGGTCTATTTTTAATACTAATAATTTTAGTTATACAGTTTCCGATATATTTTTTTTTTGGTTGCAAATTATTCAATTACTTTTTTAATAAAATTTTCAAAGGCATTTACAAAACGATTTTTTTCTGCAGACATCATACTTACCTAAAGCATGAAGATGTTAAAAAGGTTTCACTAAAAGATTGCTTAGGTATTTGATTCATTTTAAACGTTAAAGAGTCAGACCGACCTTTTTTACTTATCGAAACGCTGCCCGAGCCATTGAATTAGGTGGCCCCGATTTACCAGAAAGAAAGGGGAATTCTTTATGCCGATTTACGGCTAAAGACCCCTAGCCTGCTCAGCGTGCATCGTCGTCACCTCATTTGACCTTTCCATAACAATTTGCTGTTGAAAACGAGGCCGCTGCGCGTTTGGCTCGAATCGCCCAATTAGCGGGGAATCATTACATTTTTCGATGACTAATATTATCAGACTCTATAGATTATTATTGTTCATTGTAGATACGATGAATATTATTTATTTATTAGATAAATTTTAAATATAAAAAAAAATATCTTTGGCAGTTAAACTCGAAATATTAAGAGTCGCGAGGTAGTGCCATGCCCCTTTGGCCCCTTATGACGAGCCGCCACTGTTTGACATACAATGGATACATTTTTAAAATATTTAATATTTTAAATTGACAATTTTCACGTTTCTGAATAACTAGAATCTAAACTATTCAACCTAGGGTAATTCTTGATAATAAAAATAAAACTCTATGTCAACTTCCTGATTGACAGCAATATATAAATCCAAAAATGCGTTATTTATACATCGATTTCATGTTGTTAGTTATTTAAGTTATTTAGTTATTGATATAAGGCACCGTATAAACATCCTAAAATAGATAGAGTATAGGTAGAGGGCCGAAATATTCAGGGGATATAGCCAGGGTAAAAAGAAGATCCTGGACGAAAACGGGACCCCTTCCATCGCCTTTGGCCAGGAGAGGGGCGAGAAGGAAAAATAAACAATTAATTTCGGGGGAACGGGAAGAGGTACGGGGTCGAATTTTTTTTTTGGTATATGCGCCTCATGGGGCCACCCTAGGCCATTCGGGGGGACCGGGGCTCTAATTTAAGGGGGATTTTGGGGGAGTTCCCGTATAGGTAGAGCGCTGAAATTTTCAAGAGATGTAGCCCGGGTAAAAATTTTTATGGTAGGTGCGCCCCATGGGGGGCTACCTTAGACCATACGGATGGACCGTGGCTCTAATTTAAGTAGAGATTTTGGGGGAAAACCGGTTTTTCACCCGTATCTCTGCAGGTTCCAACAATATAGGGAGGGTGGATAATTACATATCCATATATGAAATATTTACGAAAATCCCAATCTAAGCTTAAAATAGGCATGAACATTTTGAATTAGACCGGGTGACTCAAAAATGCGACAAACTATATCCATATTTTTGAAATGGTATCAGTTTTTTACTAAATTATTCATATATATTGATTTTGTAAAGTGGTAATATCTATCATATAGTGTGGGCTCAGATTAGGGTTCGCAGTAGTAGCTAAAACATTACAAAATTTGTACTTCCTGTGAAACCGAGAGTTAGCCTCAGCAGATTGGATGATCACATTAAGTTAATTATTTTCATGGATTGTTATTATAAGTGTGAATTAATTAAGAGTGTAATTATTACGTTTTAAATTGTCAATTTGGTGGCTGTCTTTGAAGTTTTGGCTTTTTCATCCCTTTTAATTTTTGATGAAAAATATTTGCATTCTTTAGAAGATAAGGTTCTGATTAGTAATTTTAAAATAAACTCTCTGTGATCTACACATTCATCTTGCACAAACCAATCCGGTAAACTGAATAGCATTTTTTTTTAAATTATATGTTCCATATTTTTTCCAAAACCCCTTTTTTCCAACAGTTTTTAAGTACTTGGAAAAACATTGCATAGTAATCCCTGTGAACGTTTTTAATATGGGTGATGGTACCTTCAGACGACTAAACGAGGATTTCTCAATATTATAACTTTTTTGAATATGAATATGAAAGAATAGTAGACTCTTATTTTCATCTAAATCAACACTAAGATCACCTTGCAAAAATTCTTTACATAAATCACATTTGTATTTGTAAATATCCTCCAAAGCAGACTATTGAACTCTTTTCTAAACTGGAATCTTTGTTGTCACCAATTACGAGCTAAGTCGAGGACATTGAGGAAGAAAATGATGAAGCTGAAGATTCTTCGCTATTTTCATCAGTGTCTTGATATTCTAAAATGTTATCCTCATCTTCTTCGCAGTTTGAATGAGGAGGTTTTTTATAGCTGGATCGTAACACTTATTTTAAAAGCTGCTTTCTGTTGGGTTTCTGTTGTAGCCACCACTTTGACGGTACAATGAAAACTAATTTTCTAAGGGATCTTGATTCAGCCTTCTTGTAAGCACAAATTTGTAACCGTCTATTAAACTGTCCCTAAACATGGAATTAACGGCATTGATGGTCTGCAACATTCCACTAAAACAAGGGAGACTACTTAACCTACTGGATTTTTGGTCCTGCTTCACAAGCACGATGAAAAGTTTAAATCCTTGTTGGATGGCATTTTGTGCGTAGGTGTTTGCAATGCTGATTGCTGAATTACAGGCCTTTGGAGCATAAAGCTTTTGTTTGTTTAGGGAATCAAAAAGCCTATCAACCTATTCGATAAATTCAGCAGTTTCTAAAGCTGCAGGATGTAATTCTTTACTTCGAACCGCCGTTTTTAAACCTGCAGCAACACTGTGGCTAAGAATTTGTACTGCTAATCTCACATTCATCTTCTGGAAAGTGTTTGGTCGCAAGTATTTGTCAGAAATTTTTGGCAGAGCCTTTCCAGTACTACTCTGCCTGTCTATTCGACAAGTTTTTTAACGGCTTCCAATGATACCGTTTTATTGTCCTACATGAAAAATATCAATTTAATGAATTGTTTCTTACAGATTTCATAAGGTGTGGTACATCAAACAAAGCTGTACTGATATATAAATTAGTATTATACCTAACTCATATTAAATAAAGACGTATCTAAAGTGGTACGAGTTTTGATTTCAGTTTTTAAACACCTTATTTCTTATCTCCCCTCTTTTGCAAAAATAATGAAATTTAATAAAAGAAAAATAGTTAATTTTTTTATTAATCTCCAAATAACGGGACTTTTTAATCAATAATTTGATATATACATGTTCCTGGTGCATTAAAGCATAAAATTGCAGAAAATGTTTAATTGTCTTCTTTCTATAAAAAGAAAAAATACATAAAATAACTATACCTACCTACTATTGGAACTAAACTAAATTTTTATCTTTATTTCTCTATAAACATTGTAAGTTTAAAAATTGTAATACGGTACTTTTTGACTAATAGGAAGCGAATAATCAATTTTTATAAATATAATCTTTTTTAATAATATATTTTTAATGTTCCTAATTTTGAATGCGTTAAAAATATCCAGTTTATATTGTAAAATTTTACTTATATCAATTCAAAACGTTTTACATTTAGCAAATAGGATTTTATTATTGTTTATTATATTCCCATTTTTTACTGGCATATGCAAATCTATTTTCTTCTATTACTGCATTAATTCAATTGTATGAATAATAGAAACTAGTAAAGAAATTGATCACAAGAATCAATGTGTAATAACTGCTAAACACCATTTTACCAAACAATAAAACAAATTCAATTGAAAAGTCACGATTGGGGAAGCACGCATTGGAAATTTCATTCTATATAAAAATTAAACTGATAAAAACCGGTTCTTGCCACTTAGCCTTGGCTGAAGTTCATTTCTTGGAAATCTACGGCTCCGGGAATATAATTTTGTATTCTCCTTTCTACCCCTTCCTTTTCGTATTTAGGGTAAACATCGCATGTGTTTTCATTCAATAATACTGTTTTTGGTGCCGGCCACTGGGGGCAGCACCTCTCCACAGGCCCCGTTGGACGACTATTTCTTATCAAGACAATGATTTAAGTTAGCACGTGACAGTGAAAAATGCATTGTAAATCTGGCAAGGAAGTGGGGTTTCTATGGTTTATTATAATTGTTTATGGATATTTGGTTTCTAATCTATGATGGGATGAATATACAGACATATTTGCGCTCCGACCTACAGGGGTTAATATAAGTAATAGAACAAAAAAATTTTAATACAAAAATTACATATTTTCCCGTAGGTATTACCATTTAAACTTGGATGGAACACCCTATATATTTCCTGCCAGGATATTTTCCCCTGATTTTAAAAATATATAATACACTTATTAATATTTTGAAATATTTGAGTTTAACATTTTCATAAATTGAATTAATAATAATCGAGTTGTCAGATTGAAGTATGCGCCAATTCGATTATCATCAATTCAGTTTAGGTATTAAAATTTTAAACTCCAATATAAAAAACGGTTGAATTAAATTTTGACACATTATATATTTTTGAAATCTTGTATCTTGTATCTACAGCTATACAATAAAAGTGTTTCAATAATGCCCCTAAATAAACAGAAGTATAAATATTTGTTGAAATAGTGCTTCATGCGATTTGTTGGTGACGCCAGACGTCACAAATCTTTTTAATGTGAAGCTATGGCAAGTGGTATTTTATATCATTAGAAACGGCATTTTAAGGGCGCAGCTTTCTATCTGGTTTATGAATTTCTTCAAAGTTATATAACAAGGAAAAAATGTTACCTACTCGAAAAACATCTTTCATTATACATTTTATTATTTCCAGTAAAACAACATTATATTTAATCGTTATTTAACAACGAGGTATATAACAGTGGCTCGAAAGCTGTACCCTAAAGGTTCTGGCCATATATTTAATACTTCTAAATATATGGTCCTGGCAACACCCTAACCTAAAATAAAAAATAAAGTTGTTCTAGCAACTATTACATTAAATGTGATGTTGTTTTTATTGTATATATTAAAATAAAGACGTTTCCTGAATTAGATTTTCTCGTTAATTTCGAACATCTTACGATTAAAAAAAAAACATATCGGTTACGTCACCGTCAGAAAGTCAGAAGTAACGTGAAACATTTACCACTATGGCAACAAACGGGCTGAAAATAGTCGCCACTATCAAAAACGATTGACGTGTTTCGGTATTTCATTGAATAAATTGAATTTCTTCCATTTTGCTGACTTTTACTTATAAAATTATTGTCATATCCCATGTACTTTTTTTAGAAATATATTCCTAACAATGCAATAATACATGCCTTTATAACGTACTTTTCGATTTGCTATTGCTATAATATATGTATGTTTTGATATGATAATAGAAGCTTAATATTTCTAATTAAATATACCTAGTTTACTGAACCTGTATTCGATAATTGCCCATCTCTATATAATCGCAAAAAGTATATCATACCGTCGCGACATCTGTTCGCAGTAGATGCCAAATATACCGGCGATTCAGTTAAATGAAATGTAAAGTAAACTGTGTCTTGGAAAGGCTACACGTGTTGCTCGCGGGGAGGAGTTTATCTTTACGACCAATGAACTGCTTGTGGTCCAACGTGCTCTGAAGCCCTCTATCGGTTTGGTCCAAAACTAACAAAAAGTGTTAAGGTTTTTAGTCCATAAGGTTGACTAACTATCTCCTTTATTCAAACAACGCTATAACTAAACATTCTATCGGAATCATGTAAGAATACTTTCATATGAATGATTATAAATAAAGCAAATATCATAACAATATTGTACATGTTGTCTGATACTGTTTACAAGAAGGCTAGGCTTGGTGACAAAAAGACAGATGTTCTAGGTGAAATTATTATGCTTTTCAATATTTTACTATGCATCCTCTTGATATTGACTAGAGATGATAGAACTGACTGTAAGCTCTTCGAATATGAACAACTTAACTTCTTCCTAGATCTAGGGCGATTTCTAGTATTAGCAACACTGTAGCTCCAAACATTTTGTCTTAGTTGGCAGCGATTTTTGGGACACCTAGCACCCGTCTTCTCTGCCACACTAGATCAAGACCTGAATAGCTTTGGTAGAAACAAGATAGTATAGTAATTAATATCTTCAAAATATTTTGGTATTAATTAGATAATATTTATAATTTAACTTAATCGTGACGGAATAGTTAACATATTTTTCAAAACAAAAATTTACAACAAACATAAACAAAACGAAACAGGCCAAGGATATTGTAGTCAGTCCGTCGTGCTAAACACTTTTATATTCTTGTGGAAAGTCAAGATCGTACTTAGAATTTTACTACTGTCATGGTGAATTATAGAACATTTAAAAAATTGTGAAATTTATGTGTTTTTGTAATAGAATGCAAATTACATTGAATTATTAAATCATAAATTGTAAATTATGAACTATTATAGCTAACCATTACATAATATGAGTACGAGTGGGAATTTCTTAGACAAAAATTAGAACTAAAAGGACAAACTTGGCTAAATCATTTAAATACATATTTGAAATTATCCTGCAGTGATCCCGCTATTGCCGATCGAGATATAACAAGTGCTTATAGAATTCACTGAACGCGTAGAAAAATACCAAAAATATTCACCACAATATTTTTGAGATTTCTATCACAATAAGCTGATTAACTTTAAACTTAAGTTTCTGGATTTAATATGATTCGATCAACAAATTGGCAGAATGACATTTGTGTTTTAGACCCTTCAAGCCCAAAAATGATCTGTGCACAAAAATATTTATTTTTTTAAACGATTAGAGTGTTAAGTTTTAGGAATGCCAACCACAAAATTTTACTCGTCGTTAATAATGAAATCATAATAAAATTATACTAAAACTTCATTAAATATAGAAAGGAGTTAACAAATCATTGATTTATTAGGTATATTATGTGTAACAAGTACAAATTACCACTCAAGTTAAAATACAAAGTTAAGCCCATAAAATCTGGTGCTAGTCGTGATTGCTACTGTACGAATACCATTCGACATCTAATTTAAATTTTTTTCTTTTTATAAACGTAGAAATATTGAATATGAAATAATTGTTTAAGGCCAACTTTTACAATACTTAGTTAAATACCATCCGTTGTTTATACTACATGATATTGTTGCTTGTTTGGGACCTAAGTCACAGATTACCGAGAACAGATGCAAAAGCTGCCGATTACACGGGGGACAAAGTTTCCCTGGTTCCTAAGGAGGCTGGCGCCTACTTATATAGTCAGACGCTCTATGTTTACTCGAGCTAAATCGGCGTACCGTGGCCGCTTTAATCTAGTCCGTGGCTATATGTTTCTGCGTTGCTAAGCGTCCTAGACAATAAATATTACATATTTTGATAATTTTCTTCCTGATTCTGTTTGTTTATTTACTTTAGTAATTTTCAAGACTGTTTAGAGACCTATTTTGGAAGTATTCGATAACAAAGTAGGAATTGTGTAAATCCTACCCCGATCAGATCATATGAATTATGAGGAGGATTTAGAGGTTTTCCTATCCTAACTACGAGATACCATGCAATCCGATTTTAGATGAAAGTTACGAAAATACTCCAAATTTAGAAGTAGCTATTAGTCTGCTAGATTATGTTATCGACGTGAAAATATAATACATCAAGATGCTTTCAATTATGTGTGTGGTTATCTCTTGGAAAAGGGTTTAGAAATTCATGAATATCACCTTTGTCTTCAATTTTCCAATGCAGTAAAACTTTAGACGTCATTCTTATTCACACATGTCAAAGCATTCGACTAGGAAAACAATTATTTTAGAAAATTTAAGTCACCCAACGAAGGCTTCATCTATTTTGTTTCTAAACTAGAAAAAATATTTGTAAATGAGTGATAAAATATCTGTAGAGATAAACGTTACCAAAACTTATTTTCAAAAAATTTAATCTATACCCTTCAAACATCCATTTATTTTATGCCATTAAATTATCTATTAGGTCAGGACTATTTTACACAATAAAATATGCAAACAGAGACTTTAAAAGTTGTAAAAAGGAAAAACTCATAGGAAAATTAATATTTTATCCCATCTTTAATTTTTTTGGTGAATAAAAACATTATATGGCTAAAAGTGACTTTCGTTTTCACAACCTTCAATGTAAAAGCTGAAAAAAATGATCCCACTGATTTTATTTTGGACAAATAACTAGAAAAAGTGATTGTCGCAGTAGTCATTAATGTAAAAGATGCAGATATGTTTTTGAAACATTTAAATCTCGACATATACGTTAGCCACAATCATGCTTTAATAGACTCTAAAATAAGCAATCTATTTTCATAGCCATATTTAGAATCGTTTTATACAAATCAAAACCGATGAGGCAAAATATCTTCATTAAACTAAGTAGCTGGTGCAACAAACTTTTTCAACCCTACCACTCGGGCCTCGAACGGGAAGTCGCAAGCGGCCAAGGTCACGAAAACGCAGTATAGGAAAAACATTAAAGGATTCGCATCTGTTCTAGGTAATCTATACCTAAGTCTGAAGGTTTAAATTGAACTCGTCTATTCTAGTGCATTAATAAAGGTGAAAAACCCAAAAGGACCGCTTTTGCAAGGTAAAGTTAAATCATAAATTTACCTATGATTTAACGTTTCATAGTTTCAATTTTACATTAACATGCAGCCCATTTTGGGCTAATTATTAAGGACCGACTTTTACAATACTTAATTAAATACTATCTGAGGTATAAACTACACATATTGTTGCTATGCTTCAGTCTAAGGTCACAAAGTTTAAAATAGAACTCCAATCGAGTGGATTTAATAAAGATGATAAACCCAAAAGAACCGATTTGTTCAAAGTAAATTTTGATCACAGATTAACCGATGTTTTCTGTAGCCCATTTTGGGCTAAATATTTAAAGCAGTCGTTTACAATACTTAGTTAAATATTATCTGAGGTTTAAACTACACAATATTGTTGATTTGGCTCAGTTCCAAGTTTCAAGGTTTAAAATCCAAACTAATCTAATGGCTTTAATAAAGATATAAAGCCCAAAATGATCGGTTTATGCAAAGTAAACTAACATGTGGTTTAAAGCTTCAAAGTTTAAATTGTACTTTGACCTCTAGCCCATTTTAGTCTAATTATTAAAGACCAAAATTAAACACTATCTGTGGTTTAGACTAGGTGGTACTGTAACTTTGCATCATTCTCAGGTCTCAGTTCCTCTAATGTAGTGGTTTTAATAAAGATGAGAAACCCAAAAAGGCCGGTTTTTACAAAGTAAAGGCAATTCGCAGATTAACCTATGGTTACAAGTTGCAAAGTTTAACTGGTACTTTAACCTCTAGCTCATTTTGGGCTAATTATTCAAGGATGACTTTTCCTTTTATAAAAGTTAGTTCAATACTATCTGAGGTTTAAACTACATAATATTGTTGGTATGTACGAGGTCTCAAAATTTAAAATGGAACTCGGCTTAATAAAGAGGAAAAACCCAAAAAGACCTGTATTTGCAAAGTTTTGTAAAGTGTGATTTAAAGTTTCAAATATTAAATTGGACTTTAACCTGCAGCCCATTTTCGGCTAATTATTTAAGACCGGTTTTTACAATGCTCACTTAAATATTATCTGAGGTTTAAACTGTCCAATACTGTTGCTATGGTTTAGTACCAGGTAAAAAAGGTTTTAAATTCAATCCAAAAGCCCAGACAGAGCGGGTTTTGCAAAGTAAAGTTAAATCACAGATTATCAAATGGTTTAAAGATTCAAAGTTTAAATTTTACATGCAGCCCATTTTGGGCTAATTATTAAGGACCGACTTTTACAATACTTAATTAAATACTATCTGAGGTTTAAACTACACATATTGTTGCTATGCTTCAGTCTAAGGCCCCAAAGTTTAAAAAAGAACTCCAATCTAGTGGATTTAATAAAGATGATAAACCCCAAAAAACCGGTTTGTTCAAAGTAAATTTTGATCACAGATTAACCGATGTTTTCTGTATCCCATTTTGGGCTAAATATTTAAAGCCGTCGTTTACAATACTTAGTTAAATATTATCTGAGGTTTAAATTACACAATATTGTTGATTTGGCTCAGTTCCAAGTATCAAGGTTTAAAATCCAAACTAATCTAATGGCTTTAATAAAGAAGCCCAAAATGATCGGTTTATGCAAAGTAAACTAACATGTGGTTTAAAGCGTCAAAGTTTAAATTGTACTTTGACCTCTAGCCCATTTTAGTCTAATTATTAAAGACCAAAATTAAACACTATCTGTGGTTTAGACTAGGTGGTATTGTAGCTACGCCTCATTCTCAGGTCTCAAAGTTTAAAATGGAACTCCTCTAATGTAGTGGTTTTAATCAAGATGAGAAACCCAAAAAGGCCGGTTTTTGCAAAGTAAAGTTAATTCGCAGATTAATCTATGGTTTCAAGTTGCAAAGTTTAACTGGTACTTTAACCTGTAGCTCATTTTGGGCTAATTATTCAAGGATGACTTTTCCTTTTATAAAAGTTAGTTCAATACTATCTGAGGTTTAAACTACATAATATTGTTGGTATGTACCAGGTTTCAAGGTTTAAAATGGAACTCGGCTTAATAAAGAGGAAAACCCCAAAAAGACCTGTATTTGCAAAGTAAAGCTGTAAAGTGTGCTTTAAAGTTTCAAATATTAAATTGGACTTTAACCTGCAGCCCATTTTGGGCTAATTATTTAAGACCGGTTTTTACAATGCTTACTTAAATATTATCTGAGGTTTAAACTGTCCAATACTATTGCTATGGCTTAGTCCCACGTAAAAAAGGTTTTAAATTCAATCCAAAAGCCCAGACAGAGCGGGTTTTGCAAAGCAAAGTTAAATCACAGATCAATCACCTTAAACCATAGTTTAAAGTTTCTAAGTTTAAATTGTACTTTAACTTGTAGAGCACATGCCTGTAGGTTTGTAGGTTATATTTCCTTTTATTGATGTGAAACTTCTTTAGCGAGGGTAAAGTCAGAAAAAATGCTTATCAAAGTGAAACGCCCCTTTAGTTAAGCATGTTAAAACAGGATCCTTGACGGCCAAGAGAAGGGGAGAAGAAAAGCTAAAATAATTAATTTCGGGAGAACGGGAAGAGCTACGGGGTCGAAATTTTTATGGTAGGTGCGCCTCATGAGGCGCTACCTTTGTACCATATGGGGGGGGGGGAACCGGGGCTCTAATTTAAAGGGGTATTTTGGGGAAAAAACGTTTTTGCCGATATCTCTGCAACGGAGCCTCGGATCGAAAATCAGTGGGAGGAGCGAATTATACCCACCACCTCCCCCGAAAATTTTCGAAAAAATGGAAAAATAATAAAACACGTAAAAAATTGTTCGGAAAGTTAATAAAAGTATTATAAAACGAAATAAGAAATAGATAATAAAAAAAAGTTGGAGAAACGGGGTTTTCGGCGAAAAAAGGCGTAGTTCAGCTACGAGGTCGGGGATGGCAAAAATGGGAAAAAAAATGCTTTATGAAAAAAAAACAAAAAACAACAAACAACAAAAAATTTTGAAACGAAGGAAAGAAATTGAAAAAAACGTAAAAAAATTTTCGGAAAGTTAATAAAAGTATTATAAAACCAAATAAGAAAAAAAAACATTGTAAGTAATAAAAAAATATATAAAAACGCGGTTTTCGGCGAAAAAAAAAGGAAAAAAAATTAAAAAAAGTGTCGAAACCGGGGGCAAAAGTTGAGAAAAAAAAATCTTAAAAAAATGAAAACTCAATTCCTTATATCTCCTTCAGAAGTTTCACTTCCGTTGTATGCTTATAAAGGTGAGGCACATTTTTTTTTCTTAGACATGCCGAACAGGCCTGGTAATTGAAGATGACAAAATATAAAATAAGACATGATCTCGAACTCAAAACCAAGACATCTAGCATTTAAAAGAAAGTTAAGTTTAAAATATAACTAAAACGCTTTGTCTGACCATATTAACTGCTAATCAATGGATCTGAATTAACTACTACATATTGAAAAACTGACCCTTATAAGTAACCTAGTTCATTTTAAAATATTAACTGCTAAAGCAGAAATTTAGTAATTCTGTATAAAAAGCAGTAAATATCTTCCGTGATTGATTCTTTAATGAACTTCCTGGCAAGTAAACAACTTTTTATGTCCGAAAAGCGCCAGATTGCCTAATGTGTGTTGTAAAATAAAAATAACTGACATAAAATATTGGAAATTATGTACGCCATGCATCTAGGAGCTAAATATAAAAACCATTCCTCGGAAACAATTCATTTGTAGACTAATATTTATAGTCTTTCTTTTGCAAACAAGAAATAAAATTTCATTTCTACTATTCCTATTATATTTGCTCGTATTTAGCTAGAGAAATGAAACCAGGAGTATATTAGTCATTATAATATAAATGCTATAATTTGTTATAAAAGTGTAGAAACGATTACGACGTGTTGAGTGCCTTTTTGGGGAAAAATGGAGTGTGCTTAAGACTACACCACAGAAGCAAAAACTTCAACAAAGCCAGGATGATTAAAAAATTACATAAAATAAAAAAAAAGTTTCATGGTCATGGGCATCGATGGAAGACGTGCGTTTAAACTGAATATATGTATATAGACGGGCATAATACGTATTTGTTGTAAATTTGGCAGTTAGATAGATAATTATTCGAATTAATATTACAAAATGTACAGAGTAATCCGAATAAGACTTTGAATGTCTTATATCTCTTGTTAGTGCTAAACTCGAAATGGCAAAAAGTTCAAATTCAATTAGCTCACCCTGTATACAATTTCCGGCATCATCATTTGTAAAGTGACTTCTTTTATGCTTTTTTGATGTTTTTACATTTTCCCCCAAAAGCCCATTTTGTCGACATTTTCGAAACATAGAAGAATTTAGAAAGTTTTCTTTTAGAAATTCCCTATCGATTTGTCTCAGGTTTTTCGATCCTCGCGACTATTTCGGGACTAGAACCCAAATGACCCACCTCTTTTTTACAAATATAAATATACACTCCCAAAAATATTCTCGCCAATTTCAACAAAGAACTGTCAAAAGAAATGTGCCAAGAAAATTTCATAAAAATAATTTTTTATCCGATCGGACGAAAAACGACACCTTTCCGATGTGTTTTCTCACCGCAAAAGTCATGATTCCAGTGTAATGTATTCGTTGCTTGGCAACATGCAATAACTGTACAAGAATAGAAAATAACAGTCCGGGAATATAACATTCCTGTCCTAGGCCGGGAATGTAACATTTCTGTCATATTCAAACGCCTTGTTTGTCAGATCTGACGTCTATCAAAAGTAACATTTAGCTGTAGTTTCCGTAGCTACGTAATAAAATTCAAGCTCACTCGATTCAAAACTTGATATTATGTTGAGTTTAAATTTAAAACACCGTTTTTATTTACAGTAATATTTGGCTCTATTTATATAAGTACGTATTCTAATTAATTTCGATCGGATAAAAAATAGTATGTGCAACTCGTAGGAAAAACACATTCCTGGAGTCCTGTGTTGCTGGCCTCGGCTGCGCCTCGTCCAGGAACTACCACAGTCGTCCAGGAATGTTTTGCTTTTCCTCCTAGTTACACAATATACTATTTTTCGACAGTATTATTAGAGAATTATTTTGAAAAATCATACAGCACGTAATAGCTCGGAAACGGAAAATTGGGGGGCCAAGAACAATGGACCATGGCTTAGTAGACTCGCAAGTGTTACCTAAAAACGTGCGAAATCTCAAGATTTTGACTTTCAGCCATTTTCGAGAAAAGGCTAAATATCTAAAAATGCGCTTTAAATAGCCGAACGTAGACAGCTTTCAGCGTTACATGCTTTTGCGTGGACAGCTCAGTGTTATTGATTACCCAAGAAAAAGTATGGTCTCTTTAAATAGTAAGGCGGTATTTTGAACTTTTTGGTTAATAAAATCTATCTATGCACAAAAGAGAGTGTAAATATATACTGTTCAGTTTTTACTTTTCTTGTGTCACTTTTTAATTATTTATATACGTTTTAATTATTGATTGTAAGTTTATTTTAGGGAATTTTCTTTTGATCAATTTAACATTTTCTTAATTATTATGTTTTCTTTTCTATATTATGGTTTGATTAATACAATTTTATCTATCTTACGTTGCTATTGCACAAAAGAGAGTATAAATATATACTGTTAATTTTTACCTTTCTTGTTTCAATTTTTAATTGTTTATATACATTTTAATTATTGATTATAAGTTTATTTTAAGAGGTTTTGTTTTTTTGTACTTTGTCGCTGATTTATTTAATATGTTTGTTATATATACGATTTGATTAATAAAATTTATCTATCTATCGTTGTTATTGCACAAAAGAAAAAATATGCATAAAAGCACCCGAACAAGAAAATAAAACGAGGGATTTTCTATTATGTAAAGATTGAAGGAAGCTCTTTTAATGAAAATACTATTTATTAAACTATTGAACAATTAATTATAGCAATAGCATTAAACAAAAGTAATTTAATGATATTTTAAGGCTGATCATGCCGAACGTGGTATCTGAACCTTAAATTGGCCTATGAGTTTATTAATAGATAATAATAGGATGGCATCATACTATTTGTATTAGATGCAGAGATGTAATTTTAACTTGTTTTAGCTTCTCCCTCTCTCTTTGCATTTGTCTTATTATATTGAAATATTATGCAGTTTTTTTGTACGCATCTGCGATAAGACGATGAACATATAATAAAATATACCGAATTATAATGTATATTCCTTTTTTTATTAAGAGCAGAATATACATGTGTTTAACAAAATTATTGCAAAAGTAATAAAAACAAATTTTTAAATCTCCCTATTTCATAGAATAACATCGCCTACTGAGCTAAGCTAATGATAGGGCCGGACTAGCCTATCGTGGAATTGCTCGGTCATGATAGTCCAATAATAATTATTAGAGTCAATAATTGACTCTAATAATTATTTAATTACTTACAATTATTATTAATTTATTATTACGCGTATCTATAATGAATTACCATATTAATTTACGTTCAAATTGCGGAAAATTTGCTTTAATGCAAAACACGATAAGGTATGAACCCTATACACCATAACCAGCACAGATTTCGGATCTAAGACAATGCTTGGGCCTCCTACAAAGACGTATTTTAAGTAAATATCATGTATTGCTAAGTAAGGCGATGTCGTGTAGTCCAAATTTAAATTTTATTTCGAATTTATTTTGTTACAATCAATATTTCAAATGTTTTTTATATTAAATATTATTTTTTTATTATCATTTTATGGTTTTAATATGTAATAGTAATAGATACAATAAGAGATTATTTTATAGAAATTTTGATACAGGTAAGTTCAACGACAGTTTGAAATCCTTGATGATAAATTATTATGATATTAAATGCAACATTTCTTATGCAATGTATGCAAAATAAGGAACAGAAGAAGAAAAAAAAAGATGGTGTAATATAATGAATTAATACATACCAAACAGTAAATATTACCTCTATAATATACTATCGTCACAGTACCTACTTGACCTTAGCAACAAAGGTAAGATTCCTACGGTGCTATGTGTTTTCAGTTCTGTTCCAAGGGTGTCATGGACAGACCGTGTCAAAAATGAAACGGTTTTACAGAGAATGAATAAACAGAAAGAAATTCTAAACACCATCAAAATACGGAAACTCCAATACATCGGTCATGTGATGAGAAATACAGACAGATATCGATTACTCCAAAATATATCTTTTCTTGCAGGGCAAAGTGGATGGAAAAAGAGGTTTAGGAAGAAGGAGAATCTCTTGGCTGAAGAATCTCTGAACCTGGTTTGTAGTGACCACCACACAGTTGTTCAGAGCTGCAGTTAATAGAGTAATGTTCCGGAACGGATAGGAACTACTAGAAGAGGAAGACAGTACCTACAGCAGTATCGGTAAAATTGTAATGGCTTATTGCAGCTTTCTATCACAATAAAACCATTCGTTGGTTATCTTTTAGGAAAAATAAGATAAGAAAAATGAATTTAAATTTTAGTTCTGTTCAAAGAAACTCGTCAATAGAGTAATAAGTTTTCTTTAATAAAGAACATTTTAAACATTTGCGAAAGGCTTTGAAGTCTTGAATATTTTTAATCCGCAGATCAACATGATTGGATTGTGGTAGACTGTAGATCAATGAATTCCTTACAAGGCTGGAATGTGGAATATGCAAAGGAACATTATGAATCTGACGTGTGCCATACACACACCTGTTGAAGGTTGGGAAATTAATACTTATTTCTATGAATCAGGCAAACCATGCCAGATGACATACCATCTATATGAACAAGTAGCTCTCGAACCACCCAAGTGCCCCACCTCGAATCCCGTCAGCACAGAGCTTCACACAGTCGTTCCACTCGTTCATTTACACCTTGGAAGACCCTTGATAGAAAGTCGAACATCGCATCATCAATCCGCACTGATGTTATGTTATGTTCATTTAAGGCAATCTTTCGCTAGGCCTTCAACGAGCTTGGAGAGAGTAGACGGCAAGGCAATAGGCTTATTCACTACCTTTGTATTACTTTAGGTAATATAAAGTAAGATGGAAAGAAACTAGACATGGAAGATAAATTAATAACTTCAGAGAGAGTAGCAATGGTACTATTAGGTAGAATTTTCAATATTTTTTCTTGTTCTTCATGGAATGTATGGTTCTTCCAATTTTATGGGGACTAGTTGGAGTATTTAAACATTCAATCATATCCACATTAGAGAGATATTGATGGGTCTGTGACCGGATGAGGGTGTTTAGTTAGACTGTTGCCCATCGAGCAGTTAGAGTCGATATTTATTTCTGACGATTGGCTTGCTATATTAGTAACTTCATTGACAATAGTCCATGACTTGTGCTGTCGGTTTTATTCTAATTAGAATTAGAAAGACGTCTTAGCATTGCAAAGGACGACCCTCTAGATTTTTTCGTATGAGGAATAATATGATTGGAGCAACATGTTGTCAGGGTACGCTTTTCTAAGACTGGTTAAGCATCTCATATTTGAGGCAGAAGTGCTTTGGCTATAAATGACGAACAGGAAACACAATATTTGCCCAAAGCATTGTGGAAAGCTCTCAGAGGAGCAGCCTCTCGGACTACAGAATACCAGTTGAAAGATTCGCAGCAGTTACGAACTTATTGAAAGTTTCAACCACTATAAATTTTGCCACGCCTCTTGCCCTTATGGGGAAAGCAATTCATAGGAATTGTGGCCAAAATGGTGATGTAGTCTATATAGTTGTAGAAGATGTTTTTGTTCCTGGATTAGGCATCTTTAAAGTAGACCTGTCATTTTTATCTTCAAAACCTAAGTTTAGGTCCTTGTATAATTTTTGATTTACTATTATTGCTGATATGTCGACACCTCATAAGCCAATGGATGTACTTAATCCACAAAGTGTAAAATTTTCAGGAGAGTATAAAAGCATTAAGTTATTAGTGAAAATAAATTACTTATTGTGTGTTTATTATAGAAATATTTTATGCTGCCAGTTTTGATAAGAAAATACCTAATAAATGGAGAAATTAACAGTATTTAAAAAAAAAACGAGGGTTGTTACATCACTTGTCATGTTCCAAAAGCTACGATTTTAATCATCAACCAGTTGTAAGCATGAAGCATGAAGAACTTTTCGCTACAATGAAAAAGTTGTCTGTTTGAAATAGAAACATCTTTTCTTCATAAATTGTATTTATAAAGTTACAAACAACAAATAATGTTTTTCAAGATTCATTTCTTTGCTTTTTTATTTTTTGCGAGAGCTTTTGTATAATTATTTGAGATATAGCGCATCATCTTCACTAAGCTCATCTTCCTCGTCGCTTTCTGGCAAATCATCTGGTACATCAGAATTGGGCTTTAGATTTAAATATTCGTTATGGGCCATTTCAGGGATTATTTTTTGAAACATTTTCTAGATGTTTGAACTGAAAGTTTGCTTTTGTATAATTGAGTGGAGTGAGTGGGTTCTATTTCCCGTTTGGTGTGCCTAAGCTGAACCCTTTTTGGTAACAGACGTTATTAATTCAGCCTCATCGGTGTCCTCAAATGTGTAGCAAAATTTCAAAACATCACTGTTTTTGCAAAATATAACTTCGATTTTTTTTTTAAAGTTCAGCTGTTTTCCAGAATCAGGTTTTTTTTAAAGGAAGTTTGAATAAATAATTTTTGCAGTGCTTTAAAGTCTTTGAAACTCTTAAATGAAAGCTTGGTCACTCGTATGGTTTTGCATTCCGTGCATTACGAATAGTAGTTGACCATTCTGATGAAGCTCAAACTATTTTCCTTTTTATTGCCGTTTCCATTGATGCATTAACACAACTCCATAGGGAGTATTACGAATTTGTTCTAAATCGAAACTCGTGCATAAGAAATTTGAATTTGTTTTGGGCTCGGTCTTGCTTTTGATGATGAAGTTCATAAGAATTTTGTTTCTTAGTGAAATCCAATTTTAGAGCAGCATTTTTTGTTTTCCTTCAGATTCGCAAAAAGAGCGTTTATCTTTTTTAGGCAAATGAAAACCTATGTAATATTTGTTTTTGAGAAACGATCCAAATTATTTTTCTGTTACGAAACTTTGATTGATTTTCTGTGTAGTTTTTTTTTTTATAGATTCTATACAAATTGGGTACGTTAACTATCTAATAAATAGGGTTATGTCTGATGGTCAATAATTGGCATTACTATAGAGGGGTTACTCCAGATTGGCAATTTTCATATCTTTTAAAGTTATTGATAGCTTATGATTTGTTGTGGGGTATGGTTATGTATTTTCCCCTTAAGAATCTGCGTATAGGATTAACTCCATTTTAGCAGTTTTGTGGGTTATCCTATGAGGTTCGGACCGACCATAAGTGTTCAAAACTAGGGGTTCGCGAGACCGAGACCGAGACCTGGCAAGTCTCGGTCTTGGTCTCGAAGAAAACATTTTGTCTCGGTCTCAAAGCTCGAGACCGAGACCGAGACTACCTTGGTCTCGGTCTCGGTCTTGTCTCGGCTTGGTCTCGGTCTCGGTTTGAGCAAATAAAAAGTAATTAAATAATTTACTGTTTTATTTCGTTAATAACATAAACGTTACTTCGGAATGTTAAGTTTAATGAAACATCTAATAAGTGTCTTCTGTGTATCAGTTCTTGGTGTAGATGTGATATTAGGGATAAACTTCTTAAATAATTTTGCATTTTTTGTTTGCAACAGTTGTTTGGATAATAATAGTTAACTTAAATAGGTACTTAATAATATTTTAATATATTTCTTGTGAGTTTGTAAATTGTTGTTTTGATATAAAAATGTTTACCTCTAATTAGTCGAAGCGGTTCCTCATATATTTTTGGGGGAAACGGCATTTTGTGATGAAAGCAAGCGACTTGGCATACCATTAGCATAGACCCATTAGAACGATTTCACCCGCAGTACCAGTGAATCCATCCCTTAGGATTCAAAATGACGCCCACTATTTATTTAAAAAATCGTATATTCAGTTTTATTTTTTTCTGACAGCGCATTATTAAAATTTAAATACAAAAACGCAAAATATATGTAAAATTAATTTTATTCAATGAAGGAAATACGCTGAACTAGCGGCAACACTGCATGTTGCGGAAATTCGAGAACAGTTTGTCTTGCTCTTGCGGACGCGGACAGTATACGATGCGCCTCGTGCGGGTGGTATATGTTAATGACGGAAAATCATATTTTGATGGTGTCCGGGTATTTTGGTTTAGAAATATTGTTGATTATTCTAGACTATTTATCATTGCCAGGGAACGGGATTTGGATTTAGATATTTTTTTCAGTACGAAAACCAAAAGTGCTCGCCTTCGTTGTCTCTAAATGGCCAGCTACGTACTAGTACGTACAGGTGTAAAATCTCAATTAGCAAAGACCTTCAAAGTTCTTCTTGAAAAAGATAATCACAACCCTTCAACTACATTTGATGAAATCATTTACGACGGTGCTGCTATGGTGCAATCGATGTAAAAATTCAAAAAATTTCCAGGTTTATTTTTCCTCAGATCTAAAACCCAGCATTTTTGCTAGAGCACAAGAATTTAATGCAAAAAGGGTTGATGTTGTGTGGGATCTATACCATCCTGACAGCCTCAAAGCACAAGAACGAAGAAGTCGAGGATCTGGCATTCGACGTTAGGTGGTACCGAATGGCGCTCTTCCACATGATTTTCTCCGAAATGATGAAAATAAATCAGCTTTTTTTCGTTCTCCTGTTAGAATACTCGTCAAAAATATCAATTGATACCAACATTGATAATGTGGTGCATTCGTCCAGTGACTCCCTCACTTCACTTAGTGGAAAAAGATTTAACTTGGAAGAGGCTGACTGACGTTTAGCGTGGCATGATAAAGACATGATTGAAAACGGGATTTCTAAAGTTTTAGTCAAATCATTGGACACTGATGTACTGGTAATTTTAATTTCGTATTACAATTAATTTAAAAAGGCTGGATTGCAAGAGCTGTGGTTACTAAGTGGAATGGAGAAAAACCAGAGTTTCATTACTATTCATAAAGTTGCACTGGCATTAGGATGTGAAAATTCAGAGGCACTTAGGGGCTTTCATTCATTCACAGGTTGTGATACTATGTCTCCTTTTCATCCGAAGGAGAAAATACATCTTTTAAAACCTGGATACAGCATCCTGAAACAACACCAGCGTTTATTGCATTGTCAAAGCCAACATCGAATCTTGATGAAGAAACATTTGTTTTATTGGAGAAATTCACTTGTCACCTATATGATTCCCAAAAAGAACTTAATGAACTTGCCAAAGTAAGAAGAGAGCTATTTGCAACAAAATAAACAAATTTGTACAATTCATTCCAACTAGAGTCCCCGTTCCCCGCCAACACTCCCTTCATGCAGCATATCAAGCTGGACATATATGGGGCACCGCTTTAATTTGTGACATTAATAATCCTCCATCGCCTTCGTCATGGTGTTGGAAACTATCTGGCACCATCTGGGTATACACTGGTCGACAGCCTCGCCAATTTGGGAGGAGCTATCTTGTTTAGACCCTTGTGGCTGCAAATTAGGGTGCGAGACCATGAGATGCACATGTCGTAGGAGTGGCATTCCATGCACAATGCAGTGTGTAGTTTGCAAAGGCGACTGTATTAATAAAAGGTAATATTTTTTCCAGATTTTACGTTAAAATTTCGCAGCTAGAATCTTCTTTTGCAGCTCATCATGGGCTGCCGAGTGCAAAGAAGATGACACATTTGAAATTGTAAAAAATGACCCTATTGAGTATTAAGCAGTATTAAGCGAAATAAAAATACAAATAAATTACTTTAGTAGTATACCTTTCAACGTCTACACATATTTTAATAACTAATCGCCATCTTAAATCCCAAGAGATGGATTTTTGTTAGTGCAGGTAAAATAAAGAATTTTAACATATTTTTAGATACATTTCAAAAATATATTATGCATTATATACAAATAAATCATTTAATTTTTTTAAATTAACAAATACCTTCCCATATTACAATATTACATTATAAGTATTGGCCGTCTTGCATCCTTACGGATAAATTTTCTGGTACTGCGTGTTATAAATAATAATAATAGTAATAATTAATTTTGATATATTGTTCAGCACATACCAAAAATTATGTGTAAAAGATCATAAAAACCATGTAATTTTTATCCTCCTGTACCTTCTCACTGATATTTTAAGGAGTGGTCGCCATTTTGAATTCTAAGGGATGAATTATGTGGTACTGCGGATTAAATTAATCCAAAAGACCTATACTATCATCATACCAAGCCGATTGCTTTCATCATAAAATGCCGTATTTTTTCATCTACCGCTACCACTAAATGTAGGTGGGTATGTGATAGGGATTTTTAAGTATGTACACATAAAAACTAGGGACCGATTTATGTCAATTTTATTGTCAAAGTCAACGCTTTATCTCCTTATTTTTTACATTTCTTATCAGTTGTAGCGTAGCCATACAAAGTGAAGCCTCTTAAAACTGGGCCCCTGAATATGGTTTTCTTTAATTATTTCCGAAACGGTGTAAAATAGAGTTTTAAAATTTTGGGATTCTACTAACTTTAATATTCTGAATTTAAAAAAGGAATTAAAAATAAAAAAATTTAGTCAGGTGCGAACATTTTAGGGGGTGTATCTATAAATTAACTTTTTTGTGCTAACTTTTTATATATTTTTTCAACAAATTTTGAAAATTTGAATTTTTTTTCGCATAAAAGTGCCTCTTAGTTTGTTTCGTTTGGACGCAGCGTTTTTGAGAAAAACGGATTTTAAAGTATACTGACTGCCAAAAACGGGTGTAAAATGAAGGTTATAGACAGATTTTCAAAATTTGATAAACTATAGCCTTCAATTTACACCCGTTTTTGGCAGTCGGAATACATTAATAATCCGTTTTTCTCAAAACCCTGCGTCTTAATGATACGAAATAAGAAGCACTTTTTTACCCAAAAAAAAATAAAATTTTCAAAATTTGTAAAGAAAATAAAAAAATAGCCAACAAAAAAGTTGACGTTAATTTTTTATATTCATTCCCAAAATGTTAAGCACCTGACCTGACTAAAATTTTCTATTTCTTATTCCATTTCCGAATTCTAAATATTAAACTTAGTGTACCTAGGGGAATTCAAAAATTTTAAAATTCTATTTTACACAATTTTGGAAATAATTAGAAAAAAACATTTTAAGGGGCCCACCTTTAAGAGGCTCTAGCTCCCGTAGAGGGCGTTTCCCGATATATGTTTATAGAAAAAATTAAAGGTATTGTTACGTTTTTCCCGTGGGTTCTTCACAGAATTACAACTTTGCTATTTTCAACTAATACTCTCTTTATTCACTACCACTGTATACAATTTAACTCACTAAACTAGTCTTATAACTTTACCACTAATATCTATTCAACACTCAATGACTAACTGAACTAACTGCTAACCGACTGACTAACATTCGCCTTAGGTCTGCTTATATATAATCTCCAATCTATCACGAATATTCGGGAAGTATTCCGACGCCACTCTATATGATCTCGACGAGGCCATCGAGATAATTCCAGTCCAGCGATCCTGATACTTCGCGACCGGCCGGGCGATGAGTCATACAGACAAAGAAGCGAGGGGCACGGCGGCTAGTTGTATAGGGTAGCACAAAAACGTTCGGATGGTTGTTAGGCTAGCCGTAACATTGCCTCCCTCTTAATTCTGATCGTCCCGATCAGCTACTTCATGTCCGTGATGTGCTTTCAACCTGTCGAGGTGGACAACTTTCAGTTTGCTCCTGGGGCTACGCTGAATTCTATACACAACGTCATTAATTCTTTTGATGACCGTATAGGGTCCTTCCCATACTGGCGTTATCTTGGGAGATCTTCCTCTCTTCCTTTGTGGATTATATAACCAGACTTTATCGTTCATCCGAAATCCCCTAGAGTTAGCTTGGAGATTATATCGAGCCTTCATTCGGTCACTAGCGAGACGTTCAAACGGTAGTCCCACATCATTCTGTTTCATCTTCCCACTGGATCTTGTCTGAGGTCCTTGACTTGAGGCACAGGTTGATACACTGCTGGCACCATGATTTCACATCCTCGCAGTAGTTGACCCAGTAAAATCTGTCGCGGATCTTGTCAATCATTTTGTTCACTCCGAGATGAGCACCAAACTTTCTATTATGTACTTCGTCCAGAACTTCCGCTACCCTCTTCCTTGGTACCACTAACTGCGTCTTCACTACTTTGCCATCGGCGCTTTCCCAGGCTCGTTTAAGGAGTCCATTTTCAACTACCAGGGAGTCCCACTGAGCCCACAGAGATTTAAAAGTAGATCCCTTAGTTGAAATATCTCTCCAGCTTGGTCTTGGTTGACGTTCTTCCTTAGCTTTTAGTAGCAGTGCTATTTCATTATCCTCAAGCTGATCCTTCTTCAGTTGCTCTGTGGTCCACTGCTGATCAACCTTAAACTTGATTCGCCTAATGGGAGTGATTCCTTCTCGTTGGTCAGTTCTTTGGCGATGTTTATAATTATCCTCACAGGACCTTCTGTTCTATTTGCTTTTTACGTTCATCCTGTTCCCGTTCCGCTTGTCTTTTATCTTCTTGATCTTGCAAAATTTTCTGAAGCCGGTCGTCCTGTTCTTTTTGCCTTTTATCTTCCTGGTCTTTTAAAATTTTCTGAAGCCGGTCCTGTTCTATTTGCTTTTTACGTTCATCCTCTTCCCGATCCGCTCGCCTCTCAGCATTTAAATTATCCATATAATCGGCCAACATTTTATTTATTTGTTCCATTTCTGCCGCTTGTTGCCTCGTATTGACCATAGAATTTTATAAAATTTTCACAGAATCCACCAACCAAACGGCCTAGTTGACTTACTTGTACCCTTTTCTTTCCTCGAAAAATACTTCACAAGTCCGGTCCTTTCACAATCCAACTTCTGACACCAAATGTTACGTTTTTCCCGTGGGTTCTTCACAGAATTACAACTTTGCTATTTTCAACTAATACTCTCTTTATTCACTACCACTGTATACAATTTAACTCACTAAACTAGTCTTATAACTTTACCACTAATATCTATTCAACACTCAATGACTAACTGAACTAACTGCTAACCGACTGACTAACATTCGCCTTAGGTCTGCTTATATATAATCTCCAATCTATCACGAATATTCGGGAAGTATTCCGACGCCACTCTATATGATCTCGACGAGGCCATCGAGATAATTCCAGTCCAGCGATCCTGATACTTCGCGACCGGTCGGGCGATGAGTCATACAGACAAAGAAGCGAGGGGCACGGCGGCTAGTTGTATAGGGTAGCACAAAAACGTTCGGATGGTTGTTAGGCTAGCCCTAACAGTATTTTTGAACAATAACTACAGGGCTAATGCTTCCTCCACTAATTTTATGACACTCTGTATAGGTATACGGTATATACCGTATAAGTGGATATGGTCCAAGGTGGCCATTCATCTTTTAATATACTAATCTGACACGGTTGTACAAGAAGCAGATATCCAGTTGTTTTAATGGATACGCGATGTTTTATTACCTTGTAGATATTACGCAAAATGTGAAAACTCATAGCTGTTTATTGCTTGGAAATGGCTCAAAATAAGCTATCTACATAATTACATATTATGTACATAACAGTATAACCTTTCTTCTAGAAACTTAAAAAGAAACAGCCCAATTTAAAATAAACAAGCGTTATGCCCGGATTTGCACAATTTTTCAATTTGTAGGTTGATTTTACCCCGTTGGCATAAATTGCCAATAGCATACATAAAAATTTAATTTTTTCAGAAAAATAAGTTTTGAAAATTCAACAAATATAAATATTTTTTGAGACCGAGACCGAGAGTCTCGTTACCTTGGTCTCGGTCTCGATAGGTAAGTCTCGGTCTCGGTCTCGTTTTCGAGACCGAGATCGAGACAAGACCGAGACCGAGACCATAGTCTCGCGAACCCCTATTCAAAACTAAAATAAGACTGCAACAGAATCGTTCGTTTCAAAATATATTTTGTTTTTGAGTCACTCATAAGAATTTCATAATATGTCGTATAGTATAAATATATTTATTTTTGATTAATATGACCCCGTATGCTGAAATATAGCTATTTTTGAGCCAGCTCAGTGTCATCGAACCGATTCAGGAAAGTAATCAGTAAGGCATCTCGCCAATACCGACATAAAATCTTGCCCAAATTAAGTTATATTGCTACATATCTTATTATCTCTCTTAGTGCTGGCAACCGAAGACGGTTTTTCGGATAGTCGGTTAACCGGTTTCGGATTATCCGCGGTTTTTCAAAAAACCGAAACCGGTTAACCGGATACTCGGTTAACCGATTACGCGATTTCTCGTTTAACCGATTAATCGATTAACCGAATAACCGGTTTCTCGGCTAACCGATTATTCGATTATCTAGTTACATGACACTGGGCCACCGTGTTCTCAAGTAGTGGTAAAAAAGATAGGAAGTAAAGTAAAAACTGGGTATTTGGAATGGTAACATACCACATACCTACTGGACGGTGATTATATTTGGAAATGCTTTTAGAGCGCGATTGAAAAATAATATCTACCTTTAATAGAATACCTTTATATTTATTTAAGTTTTAAAAAATTGTAATATTTTTTCTGCTCAGAATTTATATCGATTGTAATTTGTAATGAACAATATTTTTAATTTAATTATTACCTTGGGGTTTATTTCAATAACGACCAAAAACTGGAATAAATTTGGTTCACTAGAATTTAATGATTGTGCCCTAATCGGCAGGGAAACTGAACTAATGGAAATATGCTTAAGAACAAATTATAAATTATGTTTAGCCTATGATGGCTGTGTATTAACCGATTAATCGGTTATCCGATTAACCGGCTATCCGATTAACCGGTTAACCGGTTATCCGGATACCCGGTGTTCACTATTATTCGAGTACCCGGTTTTATCCGAAACCGGTTTTTAAGAAAACCGAATAACCGGTTTCAACTTTTCGCGGTTTTTGCCAGCACTAATCTCTCTCTTATTTATGCACTTATGGGTTTTACTGCTGTACTGACAGAAATGATATACATATTTTTTTCCTTAATTGAAAAACAAATATTTTTTGTTATATCGCAGTGCTTATAGCTTGATAGCATGTATTGAATACGCCAACTTACCGACTACATGATGTACTATTTACCAATAGACTGATTTGTAGTATTTATTAATAAGCGACAGGCAATGAAGCAATATGCAACCTGACAGGTTTCTGTAAATGGCCATGCGATATATTTATGGCACCTGTTCTAAAGGTGCTTAATCAGTTTAACGGCGATTCGTTAAAATAGTACTAATAATAGTCATAGGTACATTGAAAAATACCAAAGGATATCTAGTTAAAAAGTTTATCTCTTCAGTATCAATACTCTAATGACCACCCCATCAACATTTCAAATAAAAGTTTTACTGTAAAGCATTTCGGTGGAGTATTAGAGAGTGAGCCACTCTCTCTAATCACTGACAATGAAGGTGCGAGTTTTTTTTAACTGTGCCATCTCTAGGACAGGCCAACACTTCGGGTTTAGTACTAAATTGCATAGGCTACTTTGAAAAAGACCGAAGGATGTCATTAGTTGAGAAATGTCCTAATGTGATATCTTTCTCTTCAGCATTAAGCTCTAAAATTGGTACAAATTTTGACCTCGTCACTTTTTTTTAGTACCCCAGTGTATTTACAAAGTTTAACTGACCAAGGCAGATCGTTTAAAATTTCTCTTTTACAGTCAATGCCAACATGTCATGATATGCCTAGGCTTTTCACGTAACATAACATTTAACCATTTGACATGTTACGTAACGTCAGTTCATTATTATTTCAACAATGCTTCTTTATCATTCAGGATTTTTAGAAATAATTTTGTTTTAGGAAGACGTATCCAATTCACACCCTTAAACTTTTAATATAGTAAGATCGGAATCAAGAAACAGCACAGTCACATCAACATTCTCACAGTTATCTTCATCATAACATTCAAGAGGGTAAAACTTAACTAATCAATAACCGGGTAAGAATATTATTTAATGCAATATAACATATGAAATATCTTTAATTATTATAGTCGCTATTCCACATTAAAAAATACCAATAATAATTGACCTTATTATATTTTGAGAAACCTGCTAAATTCTCTTGTCAATAATATGGAAATTAATATTTACGGTCTAGCTCTAAGTTAAAATACAAATAGAACTGGCGAAAACTAATTAATTGATTTAGCTGTTTCGGTCGTAAAAATAAATATCACAAGGAATATGACTTTGCAGTCAAACGTACATACATACGTTGTATTTGAATATGAAATATTGTAGAACAGTTGGTTACATTTCAGTCTCATTTGCTAGATGCGCAGATTTTGATTTTAATTGTTTTATCAAATTTTATCAATCGTGTTAAGATATCGATCGACCTTTATACTATAATGTAATCGTTATATTGTGGTCGGATGGCTTCATCAAGGGCGCGAATTTAATATTCAAAGGTGGATTATCATGTCAATATGAACAGGAAAAATTTCGAAAACTGGTTTAAAACTCAGCTGGTTCCGAATCTTCCCCAAAGTCATTCATAATCATTGACAATGCAAGTTACCATTCTAGTTTATTAGAAGAAATTCCGAGAAAATCTTTGACAAAGCAGAGACTGATCGAATGGTTGAATAAAAAGAATATTTACTTTCCAGAAAAGGCCATGAAAGATCAAATAATATGGAGTATTGCAAGCAGAAACTGTCCTAGTGAATGAAAAAAATACTTCCTTGCACGGTTGGTGTTTCAGATTCGTACGTGGAGCGGTTGCAATTGGTTCTTGATTTTTACGATGTAAAACAACATAGCACCATTTTGAATGGTCATGGTAATCTTCTTGATCTGGTGATCAGTACATTTGAATGGATTGTCACTCGATCGTTTGACGCCTTGGTCCCGGAGGACAACCACCATCGACACTTTATGTTGGTGTCAGCTGCAATGTGAGTGGTAAACAGAAAGAAGTTAAGCTGGATAATTCCTTCAGGTATACTTTGGGAAAGGCTGACTTTCAACGTTCGTTTCAGCTGTCTGGGTATCGATTGGGGGTTGGGGGGATCTGTTGGGATGTACTGATCTGAATTTGGCTGTTGGGATATGATATGAAAAAATTTATGAACTTTTTGATGTTACTTTCCCCCTTGGTTCAATAATCAAATAATAAGATTAATTGCAACTAAAGAGAAGTTAAAAAATAGGCTTAAAAGGGGTTTCTCAGCCCGAATCTATAACCAGTTTCAGGGTGTCAGGAAAAGAATTAAAACTAACATTAAGAAGGCATATGGCTTGTACTTGGTCGGCATGCAGAGGGGCATTGTCTCCGATTCTGGATCTTTCTGGCAGTTTATCAATAGCAGAAGAGATAGCACATTTATTTCTGATAATATGTTCTTGGGGGATGACAAGTTTTCCGGTGGAGCTGCCTTTGCACACCACCTTGCTAGTGTCTTGTCTATGGTGTGGATGCAGGGATTAATGGTCGGAATGTGTCTGGACGCATTTGGTGATTGAACATGAATCTGAGTATAGCATTACAGAGGATGACATGCTTGAAATATTTAAAACGCTTAAAGTGAGGAGGTTAATGGGGTTTCTCTGCACGTTTTAAAGGGATGTTTGGTGCTTTCTTGACCCCTTTGCTACATATATTGTTACGTTTTTCCCGTCGGTTATGAACGAAGTTACAACTTTTACTATTTTAAACTAATGCTCTCTTTAGTCTTTATCACTGTGTACAATGAAACACCCTAAGCTACTCTTATAACTTTACAACTAATAGCTATTTACAATTCAACACTCAATGATTAACTAACTGCAGCTCGCCGCTATCCGCTATTTATATACAATCTAAAATCTATCACGAATACTCGGGAAGAAGCGAGGCCACTCTATATGATTCTTGACCAGGACCTCTAGATAATTCCACAGTTCCTGAATCTTCGTGGCCGGCGATGACTCATATGTAGACGCGGCAAGGCCAATTCTATAGGGCAGCACAAAACATTCGGATGGTTGCTAGCCGTGACATATATCTTCAATTTATGCATTGACCCTTGTGTTTTCCTGGACAAATGGAAGATGGTTATGGTTTGTCCAGTCTTCAAGAGGGGGGATAAACAGAATATTCAAAATTACAGGCCAATAAGCATATTATCAACCCCGGCTAAGGTCTTTGAATCTCTTATACAGGGTGTCTCACGGTGGATGGTACCTTAGGCGTTTCTGGAGAACCATTCAACGGATCATTCAATAAATTTGGTCGTTGACATAAACGGATATGCTCTACCTTGCTATGCAGTGTTGCCGCTACTACTAAAAAGTAGTAGCAACTGTAAAATTTTAGATAGAACACCGTGTATATTATTGCATATTTGAATTTTTTTTCAGAATTCTAGACATATTTCATGAATAATGACCTATACATATTTGCTACTGTTTTTAAATATTGACAGTTAAAAATCAACCATTTACCAAGTTTGACAGCCTGTAAAATCTAAACGGCTAAAGATAGAGCAAAATGGTTTGCACTGTCCTATCTGGGTTTTTCATAAGCTATCGTTTGACACTAACTAAGATTTAACCAGAGGTTAAATTTAACCGAAATTTCTTAACCTCTAGTTAAATATAAAGTTGGTGTCAAACGATAGCTTATGAAAAACCAAGATAGGAAAGTGCAAACCATTTTGCCCTATATTTAGCCGTTTAGATTTTACAGGTTGTCAATCTTGGTAAAAGGTCCATTTTCAACTGTCAATATTTCAAAAACAGTAGCAGATAGATATAGGCCATTATTTATGGAATATGTCTAGAATTCTCCGCAAAATCCAAATTTGCAATAATATACAGGGTGTTCCATTTAAAACTTTACAGTTGCTACTACTTTTTAGTAGAAGTGGCATCACTGCATTGCCGAAAATATTTTTGCAAGGTATATTATGTTCAAACCAACTGCAATGTTACGTCATCAATGACACCAAGTGTATTCTTATGAGGTTTGCTAGTGTCGTCATTATTACGAAACATTATACCTGCTCTGAACAAACTTTAATGCATATTCGTTTATGTAAACGATCAAGTTTTCAGAATGATCCGTTTAGTGGTTTTTCAGAAGGTACCATCCACCGTGAGACACCCTATACAGAGTGTCTTAAATAGCATGTGCCACTGCCACAGAGAAAAGTTGCCTTTTTGGATACCCATTCAGGATCCGTCTACAGTGTTGTCAAATTCCTGTTAGTTTCTAAAATATTTCGTCGATTATTACAAAAACTATTAATTTTCGAGACATAGAAAATTCGAAAGTTTTATAATTTTTTCCGCTCTACAATATGGTGCTTCAAATTTCACATTCGACGTTTCGTGTTCGGGCCGCCACCATCAACATATTTTTCTTAAATGCGGAGCTTCTGATCACCCAAAACCAATGACGTATCGCACTTATTCGGAAAAATAAATTTTTCCCTTTCTATTTAATTCCTACCAAAATTCTCTTTTTGTCTCTCTCTAACACATTATGTTCTTATGGAAAGTGCCAATAATATGAATTCTTCGAATAAGTGAGATACGTCATTGATTTTGGGACATGAAAAGCTCTTAAAATCTGAAATAAAAAATACAGGTCCGTATTTAAGAAAATTAAGCTGATGGTGGTGGCTCGAACACGAAACGCCGGAAGTGAAATTTGAAGGCATCGTGTTGTAGGGCGGAAAAAAATATAAAACCTTTGAATTTAGACTGTGTCTTGAAAATGAACAGTTTTTGTAATAATCGACGAAATATGTTTAGGCATTTTTCATAAATCACCCTGTATCTTAAAAACTAAAAGCAATTTGACAACACTGTAAACGGATCCTGAATGCGCATCAAAAAGGAAACTTTTCTTTAGTTTAAACAATCTCGTAGCACTTACCGTTTCAGAGATAGCAATAGTGATACACGCTATTTAAGACACCCTGTATAGGCAGATGTATGGCTCTGTCATAGCCTAAAGAAACCTATAGCCGCGACACTCGGCTCGTTTAGTGGGGTACGGAATCGAATTTTCTCCGTGAAGCTCAGTGAAGGGAGGACACCACGCAGTTGGAACTCGATGCCAATCATACGCGCTTACCTGGGCCGGAATGCAATAAATTTTCATAGGAATTAAAATAGAAAAAGATTCGTTGTTTGGGTAAGAGACGTTATGCGTATATATTGTTTTGTTTGTATGTTATATAAATAAGTTAATGTTTATGTGTTAAAATGGGAAAAGAACGGCAGAATTATGCAGCTAGTTAGTTTGTTTATTTAAACTTAAATTTGATCATAAGGTATCGGAATCGGTTCAAATGACTAAAATAAATTGGAACTAACTGAAACCAACCGAAAGTTAATTGAACGACTAACCAAAGCTAGCCAAAAGTAACCATAAGCTCCAAAACAGGCTAAAACGTACCTATCGTAATAGG
>MU191587.1:11820-34679 GCA_016904865.1 Pissodes strobi
AAGCCTATCGGACTTGTCAATATGCCTATACTAATACAAAGACCTATACTAAAATACAAAGAATACGTACATACAATTTACAATGCTAATTACTCATTGACATCATAAGAAGCTTGGCCTACCAAGAAGTTATACAAAGTAATCTTAAAAGAAACAATGTGATCACCAAAGAGTTGCAGAAATTTATTATATAAGATAATTCCCCGAAATGTAGGTGAGTTTTGACCAACGCTCAGACGAGAATATGAAAAATGTAGGTGACTTTGAGATCTCGTATTATAATTATGTATGTCTGAGTTTTTAAGAAATTTACTCTCGTTTTGTTTAATATGCAGAATAATTGAGTATATGTAAAGAGATGGAAGAGATAGACCCAGATCCACAAATGCCTTTCGACAGTGAGCACCTGGTGGAAGGCCCAGCATACATCTAATAATTCATTTTGCATAATGACTGCTTTATTAAGATAAGCTGAGCCTCCCCAAAATATTATCCCATATGACATATGCGATTGGACAAGACCGTAATAAGCCAGTTTCAGAACATTAATTGAAATCGAACTCTCAAGTACCGAATCACAAAACAAGATCCGTTCAACCTGGAGTTTAAAGTGTTAATGTGATGTTCCCATGTTATCTTTTGGTCCATGGTAACGCCCAAAAACTTTGTTCTGACTAATAGATCGATTATTTGCCCGAATCAAATAGCTTTGATCGACTGTGGCGTTTTTTGGAAAAAGCTCATAAAGAGAGTTTTATTAGTGTTTAAAACCAATCTATTGTTGATACACTAGTCACTAAATTCAGGAGCTGACCGATTTGCTCTGTCAATAGCAGTAACAATATGATCATCAGAAATTAAAAAAATTGCATCGTCAGCGTAGAGAATCTCTCCGTCTGGAGAGGGACAAGCAGAAGGCATATCATTGATAAACGCTATAATCAGGATTGGCCCGAGATTTGATCCCTGTGGGACACCGGTTTCTACCTTCCTGGACTCAGCTTTGCATGCATTCACTATAACTATTTGTTCCAGCTGTGAGCAACGCCCCTGACACCCAACACATAAAGTTTCTCCAACAAGAGGCTATGATCTACAGTAGCGAATGCTCGACTGAGATCAAAATACAGAGCCACTGAATGAGATTTACTATTAAGAGAATCATATACAAAATCACAAAGTTCACTGAGTGCTGTTAAAGTTGACATGCCCTTTCTAAAGCCATTTTGAAAGGATCCCAGCAGTCCAAACCTTTCGAAGAATTCCATCAGTCGAGAGTTAAAGGTACTTTCTATCTTCAGTTCACCAGGATAACAGCCAGCAGAAAAAGACTCGCTAATCAGGTACAAAAGCGGCACCGCGACCTCATCGGCAACAGCTCTCAGCACCTGACCTCCCACCCCATCAGTTCCCGCTGCAGGTTTTTTTTGTTGTTTTAAAAATAATTCCCTTAACCTCTTCTGGTGTCGTAGGATATAGTACTAGACTGTTATTCATATTTCGCTGTAAAACAATTTTACCACGATTAGGTTTTGGACATTGAAACGTATCGTTAAAAATATTACAGATCCCTTGAGAATTTTCTATCCTCTCATTATTATGTATAATTTCTATTACTTTTTTTCTGATCTCTATTATTGCTACGAGATTCATTAATTATTTTCCAGCTTACAGTCCCTCCGTCGATAAGGCATTTCATAGGAACACAGTTGATATGTGTGATCTGACAAAAATGTATCCTCAATCTGAACACTTTCTACACTCAAATTTGAAAACATTACATCAATAAGAGTCTCTGATCTGTCCGTTATGCGCGTAGGCCTATCAATGCTATTTTTCAAGCCAAACTGAGCAAATAGACTACGGACTTCAAGATTTTCCCGATCATCTCTAAGCAAGTTTACATTAATGTCCCCACACACAATAAAGTAATGATTATTATCATAAAAATTAGACATAAAACAGTTCAAGGTATCCAAGAAAATATTTAAATCGCTGTCGGGTGTTCGATAAAAAGAAATAATATAGATTTTACAGTTAGGCGATTCTAGCAATGCTATCGCAACCTCAAAATGCCTTTCTACAACTACATGTATGGTAATCTGTCTTAAATCTGAAGTTTTTAAGGCGTATATACAAACACCTCCCCTAATATATGTTCCACAGCAGAAACTGCCTATCAGTGCATAATCCTCAAAGTTTACGGCTCGAAGATTATCATCACCAAGCCAGTGCTCACAAAAACACAAAATTTGAGGGTTACACAGTCCAAGCCAAACATTTATTTTATCAATTTTAGTGTTTGCCAATCCTTGTGTAAGCTTTTCCAATAATGTAGAATATAGCAATAATTATAATAATTTTACATGCATGTTTTGTCATGCACTTCTACGGATTTTTGAAGAGTGTAAAGGCTCGTATTTACTTTTAGGGATTGTACCTTATGACATGACATTTCATTGATATATGGCTATCGTGATTGTTCAAAGTTAGGGCTTTGCGTTCTTTCAAAAACTCTGACACACTGCAGGAGGAGATATAAAAATAAGATATCTTAAACATTCAATATTTTGTTTATCAAAACTGATGGCTCTGCTACGACTGCAGTCCTTAGAGATAGTGAATTCTTGCGGTGCAAGAAGCCTGAGCTTAGCGCCTTTCTTCGGTTTATAGAACTTCAGTATCTGAAAGAAAAATGCACTTATTAAAAAATATGAAGAAACCAAGAATAAAGAAAAACCAGACCCTCAATCATTAGCTTTTATACTTGGAGAACTGAAGAACTGTGCGGATCACATTTTATTAGGCGCTATTCACATAGAACGGGTACGTGGTGGTTGCGTGGTACTAGCGTGGTTACTCCCGCAACCGCCACGCCACTTCGACGCCATGCGAAGCCTACACGAGTGACACACACATACCATACGACAGTGTGAATGAAATTCAGTGTTTGTTTTTCATCTTTTTTAGCATAAAATGCAATTTAATATAGAGTTTCAGCGTTATTAACAGCCTCTCCTCTGCACTGACGGGTTCTCTCCAACTTGCAGATTTCTTTTCAAGGTCAGCATTTACTAAACTTTATATTCTATAGAAACATTCGATAGAAACTTTGAAAACGTTCAGGGTATATCCCGCAAACGTTGAACGAACCACAACTTTTCCCTTTATCTAACCACAAAGGGTGTACCCAGTATCTACTTTACCCGTACATGTTAGCTAAATTCACATGGTCCAACATGTCCTGGTCAACTTCATTGTCTGAAAGCATTTTCACTTCGCACTGACAAATATCGGTATCCCTTCTGTGTGTATTGAGTCCACCACATCCGCTCAACGGCTGCACCACGCCAGTCCCACGCCACCACCACGCACCCGTTCTGTGTGAATTGCGCCTTTTTTGAGTGGATTTATTGTGAAAACATAACATGGTTATGGCATGCATATTGTGACTGTTCCCTATCTTTCCCCTACTATTTGCCGCCAAGATCTAATTAAAGAGTATATTTGGCAAAGTATTAACATTTCTGTATCTGTCTGTTGCATAACACATCCCGACACGTGAAGTTACAGCTTTTTATTTAATGCAGATGAAGTTGCACCTTCGACACAATAAACAAACACTAAACCATTGACATTCGAGTAATAAATTGCTGACAGCACTATATATAAAAAAAAATCATTGTCATGTCTACGTATATCAGTTTTATGTCAACAAGTAAATTCCTAATCGAAAACGTATATAACTTTTAGTGTCTTGATTTGATATTTAGAATAATAAAATTAAAATCTGTTATAACTAGAAATAAAGCTTTCAATCTGCGACTTAGTAGTAAAGCTTATGAAATTTATCTAAGTTGTTTGTTTTTGCAAGAACCAATTAAATAGAAGTGTGAAAGAGTTCTCACACTTTACCTAAAAGTAAATACCTTTGTTTACATATATCACCAATTAAAATAAAATTATTTGGCGGGGTTAAGAGCAACTTGTCAAAGTTCCTTGTAGAAATCTATTTAAAATAGTCACCATAAGTTCAAAAAAGGTCTCTAAAACGTTAACGTATATCGCTCTCATAACTTGTTAGTTTTATGCCACCGAAGTGGCCATATTCAGTCGTTTGATGGGCTAATATAATTGTTTTTTAATTTAGCATCCAATATAAAAGAAGCAGCAAATCTGGCTTTGCCAGATTATGTTTAGTGTAGCATTAAAACAATATATTGTGATTTTCTTACGGCTTGTATTAATTTATATTATCCTAATAGACTGATTTATCATTAGACATGAAACATTATTTTTAACTTTTACACATTGTCATTATGATTTTTAGTCACCTTTTAACGGTTTGTAGCTACAAATCTAAGCTTAACCAGTGTTTAAAACCAGTGTTGAAAAATAGTCTAAGTTTGTAAATAGTAGTTTATCAATATAATTGTTAGAATACCTGCCAACAAACAAAACCTGTAATGCTGTGGTATAAAAATTACATTTTAAGCAACTGTAAGACTTGGTTTTAGTGATTTCTATAGGTTAACACGCTAGGTAGGATTATCTGACTGTAGATAACATTGTATAATAAGTACCGACGTATTGCAAAATTGTCTATTAAATTTCGGTTACAAAATCTAAGGTGTGAACGAAATGACTTGTATCTTTTTCTAGCACTGTCAAAAGTTTCTACGGATTCTACAAAACCAAGCGTTTGTTGAGATCTAAAAAATCACATGCTTTTAAAAAGCGTTAAAAATAGAAAAAATAAAAATTGTTTTGTTCTGTACATTAAATAATGCAGTATATATTACCCAAGCTGTGATTAGAACTTTTTAAAAATACCTTTTTCCTAGGCATGTAAATAGTATTAATATATCGTTTTGAACGGGTCAGCCTGAAAAGTAAAATTCTTGCATCTTTCTCCAACTTGCGGTTATCGTTATAGCTAGTGCAAAATCTTAAAGTTATTCAGGTATAAATAATTAATTATATTTTTGTCTAGAAATTTGTTTGAACGATATGTTTTTGAACTTAAGAGTTTTTGTATCGGGCCTCCAATTTATTGTTTATATCAGAATAATTCTACGATTTTAAATTTTATTGTTTCATATATATTTCGGTGACACCAAAACTATTTCTTATACTTTATGCTGATGTTTTTAGTCATTATGGTTAGTAAGAAAAAAATCCCAATTAAATTTGACCAGATATACCAACATATCAAGGGTTCTGAAAATGAAATAATTGTTTGGCTAATGCAGGATTTAAACCTACAACGATATAATTTTTCCTATAAAAGTATTGTGGTTACATAAAACATTATAAAGATATAGACAATTCCCAATGAATTAGACGTTTTAAAAAAGTATAATTATGTTTTACGTATTTAAATGATAGAAGGAAGCTCTAATACGCTGAATAACTTTCTGCTAATTGTATTTGGAAATAATGCAACTGTATGGTGTGTTTCGGTTGATCCGCACGTTCTTGGTAAGGTATGTTGTTCAATCTGACACCATTGGAATATTATTACTCGCGAAATGTGAGTTCAAGCAGTTATCAAGAATTGTGATGTGTGTTAGTTTTTAATTTTTATAATAACGATTTTCGTATTAGTTGCCATGGTACCGGAGGGTGGCAAAAAGTGTTTTATTTTATTAAAATTTGATTTAAGGAAAGCGACTTTCAAAAAGTTCCAATCTAAGCTTGTTATGGCACGCAGAAGATAATGGTTTTCTTTAAATCGTACTGTAGAAATTAATTTACGGTGACAGTTTATTTTTCTTTATTATAATACACTTAAAGTGCACATGTTTTATATTTATGTAAATACGTATTTTTAGTAACAAATTTATATAAAAGTTTATTATTTATTAAAGGAGGTATAAATAAATCATGGTCTAATGATAGAAAAAGGTACAAATCATCTAGACATTGTCCCAATTTTAGCAAAGTATGTTAAACGACTTTTGCGTCTAAATTGTCTATATCTGTAGACAAAACATTTTAGTTTTTGATAATCTGTTTTGATCTGATCGAAATCGAAAAATTCTTATTTCTAGTCTTACAAAAGTTGAAGGCAATCATTAGATTAAGGCACTGTTTCATAATGTGTGGTAACCACGGTTTCAGTTGTCTAAGTGATCTTTTTCGAATTGGAATCATAGTTACTAATCAGAACTATGTGGTCACCAATAATTATTGTTAAACCCGGCCTGACTAAAACTAATATAGGAAAGTTCAAGTTACACACTTTAGCTTATGCAGTATACAATCAAAGTGTTCAGTGCCAGTTTTAAGCAACCAATGTTTCAAAAACAATTAAATTTAAATTGGGTAATATGTTTGGCAATTGAGATAATTGAAACTCAGTTTAAAATGTCGCCACCACAGCTTTGTTATAAATTTGCTTAACTTCCTTTTTACCTTAAAACTGTAGGTTTGTTAGAAATGTTAGTTCTAACCGAAAAGTCGTTTAATATACTATTTAAGACGGTGTTCATATAAAATTGTTCAAATTAATTCAAGGATATTAAACAGTTTTCTCACTTCTTGTATTATAGTAATAATATTTATTTATGTTTTCTTTTGTCCAGATTTTCTATATTATATCCTTCAATTAATTCGATCTATTTATATTAGGAACATTTACTTTTAGTAATTATCATTCTGTACATAATTTCTGCAAGCTAAGGCATCTGGTTACTATCATGATGTGGCAATACTTTCTACTTCTTAATACTACATAAATCCTTAAGACGCTTTAAAAACTGAAATTTTTCACTTTATTTTTTTTATAGATCTAGTGATTCTAAGCTTTTTCATTTTTGTTTATCATTGCCAACGCCATAAAATGAAAGCTAGGACGTTTAACAATAGGAATTTTCACTTCGACCGATGCGTTGAACAATAAAGGATACCACCCGCTCGCGCTTTTGAATCATGTATTCGATTTACAAAAAATAATATACCTACGGTGTGGCAAAACGGTACGGCCTAATATAATGTCCAGTCTATATGTACAGGGTTGGTTCTTCCTCATAGTTGGGTTGTTCCTCATTAACTGTGCAAGACATGTTTGAGCGTTCACGAAAAAATAAAAGTACTCTCATAATCAGTATCGCAGATGAAATTCCTATGGTTAATCTTCCTATTATAGTATAAAATACATTTTGTAGCTTATTGCGCATAAGCCATTCAAATGCTCATGTAAGTCGAAATTAATTTTTGTTTAATACTGAAACTGTCTAATTATGTATATGTATTATTTCCTGGACAGTATTAAATAACGTTTACTGTAACAGTAACTTTCTTATAAAGATAGACTTTCACATAGAAAAGTAGCTTTACCGTTGAACCGATTTTGACTATTTACCACAAATAAATTTCTTGATTTTGAATTAAATACAGGATCACAATGGTGTGATAATTTTATTTTGTAATATATTATTCTTAAGGTCAAATTAAATTAACCGTATTAAAAATTATGTTTTATGAAGGTTCGTTTAATTTCAGGATGTTTGTTAAAAATGTATTTTTGTTACTGTAGCGAATGTGTTTAATATTGTTTTTAAACATGATATTCATGTACGTAATGGAGTTACAGTAGATTAAGCGATCACTTTCTCTTCAGCAGTGGTATTTAAAAGTAATTGCTTTAAACATATGGAGGGCTTGAGGGAAAACGATCAAGATAATTCATTATATATATAATTAAATATAAGAGGAGAGAATACTAGCGTTCCTTGAAAATGCTTCCTTACAATACGCAATAATGCAGCAACGATCTCAAAATGGAACTAGAAATAAATGGAAAGAAGAATAATTACGGGTTACGCTTCTAATCACAATCCGCAGTTGGGACGGGGAGGTATAGTCATATTTGTATTAGTAAAACCAGATAATCGACTTTTCGCGGTAGTTACTACTTTATATTAATTAGGTTAACTTGACTCACTGCTTTATATTGCATCAACTCGCATTTGTATGAAAAACTAAAAACTATTATAAGATAAGTACGTGGAAAACTATTTATGTTTAGTATGTGGATTTAATTAATACATCATTTATATTTAATTTCAATGAAACAAAAAATACTTATTACAGCAAAACTAAGAATTTTAGCTTTCTTTATCTAAAAATTTGTTGTTATTAAATATTAACACATTCCACTTTAGCAACCTGGATTATATTTGAAATTACCATTATGCATTATTTTTCGTAACAACAAGGATTGCTAATATAAGCATTTCTGACTCGATTCGAGCCTGGAGACTCCGCAGACACCAATCCGTACTCACAATGTTCTGAACCGGTTTAGTCCTCTGGTAATTATTTTTTTTTAGGAAGGTAAGGGAATAACGCAAGGGGTGACGCTCTTCTAATCAATGTTTTGAATCAACAAATCTTTGAGTCTTTAATAAAAAACTTTCCTTCTGTTTCTCTCTTGTAGCGGGTCATAAAAATACAACTGCCTAAGCTCCGCGATATTGTGTTCAATCAATTGATGCTAGTCTATCTCGATGTGTTTTGCTAGCATTTCCCAACACCGTGGAGCAGTATTATTACAGTGATCTTTACACACATTTCGCTCTTGCATCCTATTAAGGGTAAAAGCTGAAGTAGGGCTCGCTTTACTTTCAGCCTGATTTCCACACAGTGCAGATTCCAAAATAATCAATCCCTGATACTTCACTCGATTGTCTCAATTTATGGGGACACCATTAACCCTAATACTTCTTCCTGGCCTTAATCTCTCTATTGGAAAAGGATCGCTTGAGTTTTCGCAGCGTTTACTTTGATTTTGTTTGTTATAGCCTACTCATGAAACACGTCCAGCGCCTCCTGCAATTCCTCTTACCAGGAAGGCCGTATCGTCGGCGAAGAGTCCTATGATGCCCCTTCTTGTGTTTGGCACATCGCACGTATAAAGGTTATACAGTAGTGGCCCCAGCACTGATCTTTGCTCCAACAGTTCTTTGCCTCCAATTTTACCTGTCCAAATAGCTACTTATGAGTTTATATATTTTGACAGGGATATTGAGTTTAATCATTTTGTGTACTAAACCACGGTGCCAGTTTTTATCGAAGGCCTTCCCTATGTCAAGAAAGACCCATGCTGTGCCCATCTTAAGATTAAATCCCTCAGTGACGAATTCAGCAAACCTGAGTACCTGATGCTCCGCTGAGTGGCCTTCTCTGAATCCACTGAAAAGCAGGTACGAGCTGGGGATCTTGAACAGTTTGTGTTAATCTTTTTTTGATAGTTTTCTCTACTACCTTGAAGACTGATGACAGAAGGCTAATTCGGCTAGAAGCAGATTCTGGAAATGTTAGAACTTTGTCCTTCTTGGCAATCATGACAATGATTGAACGTTTTGTTGGGAAAGTAATCTAATGTTAGAACCGCGTTTGCTATATTAGAGATATACAAAGCCCACTTTGGGTAATTCTGTTAACAGATTGTTGATAGGGTCTCCTCCCGGAGCCTTTTTGGTTCTCATTATTTCCAGGGGAGTAACGAAGTTCTGGATTCCACCCCCTGCTTCAGTCATAGCTAGTTGCTCAACAGCAGCATCCGCCTGCTCCTCATGACGAAGCTCTTTGTCCTCATCCTCAACTTCTAGCTGGTTTGTTGTGAAGATTGTTTCCAAGGAATCAGTGAATACCTCTGTTTTCTCCTCATCCAAATAAGCTAAACCGTTTAAACCATGTATTGGTGGAATGTGAGTTGAAGTCTTCCTCAACGCTTTGATTATACCTCAAGCTGTGTTTGCTTTCGTGCTTAGATTCTTTAACATGTTCCAGCTGGAATTTCTATAATCCTTTAGCATAGACATTTAGTTATCTCTTATATTCCTCAGTTTTGCTTCTAGAGTACCTCCTCCTTCAACTCCTGTTTGTTCTAATTACATTCTGCAACCTTGGTATCAGCGTATACGACACGAAATTTCGATCCATTTAAACTATCGGCATCGGATAGAAGCAGATTTCGGTCAAACCCGTATTTATCCGTTTTGATCAATTCCGATTCAAGAATTCGGTTGTAATCCACTAAAATAAAAGAAAGAAAAATTCTATCTAAAATGAAAAATGGAGCATAGAAAAATGAATAAAATCTATTGACTCATCCTATCCTCTAATCTTCTAGTATTGTTCGTGGTTGTTTGTGATTTATATTTATCTAAAAAAAAAAATTAAATTTAACCGTATTAACCGGTAAACAGCTGTTAACTGTCACTTTCAATTCCATTTTGAAATCCGCGTTTACCGCTAAACAAATATTTTTAGATGACATTCAGACAATTCAATCTCAAAAATTATCATATCCGATCGAAATTTCAATTTGGGCCTTGTATATTTCGACTTTCAAGTCGATGTAACTGCATCCAATCAGTGAGATCGCATTGTTGCATGTTATAGTCAATAACTGGAACCAGCACGCTACGTATTATCGTATTATACAGGGTGTCCCGAAATTAGTGTAAAATATTTTAACAGCGCATTCTACATATAAAATAGTCTGTAGTTTCTTTAATAAACATATGCCGAAAAATGCACCCTAACAGAGTTACAGCCCTTAACAGGTTTCGGCCTGAAGATGGTTTTTAATCCATATTTCCGAAACAGTTACAGCTATGCCTTTGATATTTTGGTATTAGGGTAATTTTAGCATGCGGATTATGTTTCTCCAATTAGAAAAATCCAAATTTTAGTCAGGGCCGTGACATTTGGGGTGGTAAAGGTAACTAAACTGTCATAACATTTTGAAATTTATTGAATAAAATAATAATTTAACTGGATTTCTCAACCACCTAATATTTAATTCAAATCCTTTTTTATAGTGTATATTTTATTACTCATAAAAAAATAAAGGGAAGGAAAAGCGCAGGTAATTCAGCGAATTATTTTTCGAATTGCTTCTTTTACACAGGTGACGTAATGTGTGTGACTTTTAAGTCGAACAATTCTTCCTTCGCTACAGTGGTGGGCAAAATAATCGATTATTCCATTAGTTTTTTTTACTGATTATTTATTGTAATTAAATATACGTACTCTTCTAGACTATCGATCAGGGCTACGCTTGAGTAATAACTACACAAAGTCGGGAGTAATTTGGCGAAACATAGGTTAGAGAGAACGTGTAGCAATATATTCTAGACTTAGCCTCGCTTATTTTAACTGGTTAAGTCATGTAGTAGTAATGCTTTTCGGATTTCCGATTTTTCTTTTGAAATAGATCTCCGCAAAAGAAAAATAATATATAACATTCAAACAGTTGACGTCCTGAAAAAATATTTGGGAATATAAACCCATGAACAGTAAGTTCATTTACAATTTACATACACATTTTATTTGTATTAAAATGTCTAAAAATTAGGCCAAAGATACAGATAAATAGGTATTTACTAAAGTGTTGAACCAACATCGTGAAAAAAATTTATTAATTAAAAATTAATTATACTCGAGTTTAAAATGGTACATAGGCATCAACGTTTCGTATGGGGCCCTGTGTCACACCTTAGCTTTGATGGTGGACGGGTTTTTGGTAGTGTAGATTAGTTAAAAATATAGCGGATTTTTGTTTTTCGAAAAAATACCACATATTTTATCACACATTTTTCAAATCGGTCCAAAACATTATTAACCCTTAACTGCGCTGTCGTGATCATTTGGGACATAACTGACGCCCAGGGACCGCGATTCTTTTTATACCGCTTCTTTAGCCCACTTTTTGTAAGGAAAATTCAACCAAATAATGTTGTTTTTTAATGTTTAATAAATAAAAACCAAATTTAACTGCAACGTTAATTTTATTATAGGAAAGTAAGAAATTGAAATATTTTTCGAAAAATTTTTTCGTCAACATAATTTTAATTACTTATAACATTCTAAAGTAATGATACAAAGCATGATTTGTGAAAAAAATATCAGCTGTATAAAATGTGCAGATTTTCTTCAAACATTCAAGATATATAGGTCTGTTGCAGCTGTAACGTAGGTAAGCAGTCCTCCCCTTTTTAGAGGCACATATATCATGTTTTTCTCTCATATCTGCAAAACACTTGTAACTGAAGAACGTAGTTCGTATGGCAGATTTTCGTTGCATGAATGTTCAATCATTTAAGGATAATCAGTTGTTTTGCTACAGGTTTCATAAATTCTAGTCTTCTCACTATTTCTATGGGACTGATGAAGGCATTCAAGCAATTCGTTTCCAAAATTCACACTAGGGCCGGCGTTTTGTATGGCGACTACTTGAATAGTCCACGCCTCGTTTAGTATCGTTACAATAGGCAAAAGTTTCAGTCTTTGTGTTTTCATCCACTTCTCTTGTGTGATGCGTAGTTGATAGCTGTGCAGTTTTTGTTCGGAGTATAAGATACTAAAGTAATGTCACTAGTGAATCCAAAAAGACAAGGCCTATTGACTGTTTGGATAATGGCAGGAATTATTTAGGTATCTTCTTATTTTTCTTTAGGGTTCCAACTAATGTGACTTGATATTTTTTAGAACAGAGATGTGTACCAATTGTCAGTGGTTGTATGTTCAGATTTGTTTCAAATATAGATTTGCATAAGCGTCAAACTGCTCGAATGGGAATACTGTTTTATTCTCATTTTCAGAAAGGTACATGCTGTCATTATTTTTACCACAATACCGACAGGTATTGTAAACATAACAGATGCGGACATCAACCAAACATTGCATCTTCTGACCATATTGCGCCAGTTTAGATGGAACGTATATTTTAAATCTACAACGTCCTCAAAATGCAACCAACATTTCATCAATAATTGCATTTGCTCCCATTGTATATGAAGGGCACAGGGGAAAAACGATCTAAGTCACATTTCTTATGGGAAACTTTTTTATTATTGATTTCACGGAAAATTTTATTCTTGATAAAAGTTGGTGCTTGGAAAAAACTAATTTTGACAATGCTAAATTAAGGATAAGTTATATAGGGTATTTAAAAAATACAAAAATGATGGTTAAAAAAACAAAAATTTTGGAATATCGGGAAATTTTCTACAGAAAAAATAAAGCTCCTATTAAGATAAAAATAAAAGTCAAATACCATTTTTTTCAAAAGTGCATCGTTGCTGAAAAAATAAGGACGAAGTTAAGAAAAAGAGGGGTTTTCAATAATTGACATGGATTTTCTCCGCAACGCTGCACTTTTGGAAAAAATGGTATTTGACTTTTATTTTTATCTTAATAGGAGCTCTATTTTTTCTGTAGAAGGTTTTACGATATTCCAAAATTTTTGTTTTTTTAACCATCATTTTTGTATTTTTTAAATACCTTGTATAACTTATCCTTAATTTAGCATTGTCAAAATTAATTTTTTTTCCAAACACCAACTTTTATCAAGAATAAAATTTTCTGTGAAATCAATAATAAAAAGTTTCCCATAAGAAATGTGACTTAGATTGTTTTTTCCCTGTGCCCTTCATATGCTAATTGTGAGTTGTTTCTATAAATCTTTCCAACAAATCTGATATTCCTCAATCACGATCTCGCTTGTCATCAAATCGCAAATAGTTAATTGTGGAAAAACGTCTTTTAGAAACGACGAGTCTGAAAATTTCTCTAAGAGCACAAATATCTTTATGTTTGGATTCGAAAACGTCTGTATAACATAAAAGGCCCAGGAAACATTGAAGTCCTTTAGTTCAGTTCGATGACGATTGGAATATTTTGGAATTATTTAACTTGCTGAAGCTTTTGGTTTGTTCATGTAAGAACAGATTGTAGCATTGAATCGTCAAAAATAAAGCTCCCACGCATGCTGGCACAAACGTCTCTCCTTCAATTTGAGGTATTCAAACACCAGGCAGTCTCCAGATATTATGAGGAGTTCTTACCTTTCGACAAGGCTTAGCACTAGACCATATGAACCGATTCTTTCCATCATAATAATTTTGAAGATCATCGTTGATATCTGTTAATGGACCATCTTCTAATGTATTATCATATTAACTTTCTGTAACATCACCCGCGCTAGCTCCTCGCCATAGAGTGAATGTAATATAAATGTACGTTAAATGTAACTGCCTTTCATGTGTTGGGTTAGCTTTTGTTGGTTGCGCCCCTGGAGCGCGCGAAGCGAGGGCGCAACCAGCAACAGCTAACCCAACACATGAAATGCAGTTGCATTTAACATACATTTATATCTGTCGCGCTATGGCGAGGCGCTCTAGCGCGGGTGCTGTTGCTGTATATGCCCCCCCGGACCACTCGATTAAAATTACGCAGAGTTAAAAAACCTAAATGAGTGCGACCACATCACATAACTATCTATTCAATACTGACACCTAGCTAAAGGATTGGCTAGCCAATTATGTCAGCGGTCCGGAGGGCCCACGACGGCAGTAAAGGGTTAAATTTTTTAAGAAGATAAGGAGTAGATAAAGTTTTATATTTTCAGCGTTCTATTTATGGTAATTTTTTTGCAACAGGTGAGTCCTGGGTAAACATTTTTTTTTTGTGAAATATTATAACAAGATATTGTCTATACGTCTTATTTAAATAGACTAGCATATTTCCGGTCGTTTGTTAATTTTAGAACTTGTAAAGACCTACGGTCTCTCAAATCTGCCTTGTAAAACTGCCTCGGTACGAATTGTTCTGATTATTTTATTTGATGCACGCCTTGGACTGCTGCCTGAAGTCATCATGAGTGTCTTTAATTTCTATAAAAATCAATCAATCAATATTGCTTAGGGTAGTGATACGTCATACGGTTCCGTGGAAAGCTCAGTTGTGGCGTAATGGCTTTGACTAACAATCAGTGGCAATTATCGCCACTTAATTCCGACACATTACACTTTCTACTGAACGTATCCCGACTTCAACTTAGATAAGAAATTGGTTGAATTCGCAAGCAAACACCAAAACATTGCACATTTTATTACTACCATCATTTCAAAGGAATGAATTCTTTTTTGTTTTTATTGATGATATTTTCATTACATTCAACTTTTTTCAGAAAAATATAGAGACAAAAAGGAAAACCGAAGCAAAACTAACCCGTTTCGAAATATATTGGCGAAGCATTAAAAAAAAATCAACTTTCTCATGCTGATGCTCTTAACGCGCAATATCTCCTGTGGTCTAACGAGGAAGTCTATCGAAGCAAAAAGCTGGTTAACTGTCGTCTTTCTATGTTGATGATTTATTTCTTTTATTGGTCGTTTTCTCTGGTCCCCGTTTTGGGTACAAACCTAAATATGTTTCGACCAAATAACAAGGTTGTCGTTAAAAGTCAGATTCTTAACTATATAGGAACTTTTGAAATACGATAGTTTGTTTATGTTAAATTATCTTTGTGTAAAAATTATTATAAACTCTTGTTGGCAGATTCAAGCTATGATATTCAGTATTTTTCACGCATCTATAATAATTAAGGAACTGATAAATAATCTATTCAGTTTTAGAGTTGTTGAAAACTACTTTAGACTAGTGGTAATCTCGTCGTATTACTTTTTGTACAATATCTTTACTTTTTTGACCAAATCTTGTTGTTAAGACATTTACAGTCTACAAGATTATGTGTTGTTTTGTTATAAATAAAATTTATTAATGCTTTTTAGGATATATGTACAGTTAAAATCTATGCGATTGTATATAAAATTAAAACTGCAGTTGGTGTCTTTGAGAACATGGAAACTAATAAACATTAAGTTTTATTTAAAGAAAAATATTATCTATCTTAATAAATAATCAAATCGAACATTATTTTAAACACGACTTGAAAAATATGTCAAGATTATATTATTTTCTGGTTGAGCTTCCGTTGTCGATATATTTTCACACTCGCAATTAGTTTCCACTATACATACAGGTTGTTCGAAAATAGCATCAGAAAAATTCCAAGGCATATTTATAGTTTGGTAAAAAAATGTTATATGAACGTGGATTCGCAAATACTTCCTAGGGAAGCTAAATGTCTTTAACAAACGGCCCCTGTTGATAACACTTAATGGCGCCTATGTTCTATACTATCATCAATGGCGTGCAAAATAAAGGGAAAATAGTGATTTTTTAGTCCCAATATTTTGCTCATTTTAACGTTATCTAGACCAGTGATATTCAAACTTCTTGGCTGTACCTCACTGGAGGTTGAGATAAGCAGGCTAACGTCAGAAAATAAATACCTTTTGACGATTTTATACCTGCAAAATGTATTGTACAAAGCATCTTAACCAAAAATTAGATATTCGATTGAAGTTTTTCAAAATATTTATTTTCTATAAATATACTCTTAAATTTTATACTCGAACTTAAACAAAGAGTTCTGGATTAGCTGCTGCAGATCCTAGAACCAACACACTAAGACTAACTGCTGCAGAAGGTATCGTCAAAACCACTGCTGGAATCATGATATGACGAACTTTACTAGAGTAATGAGAGCATATTGTGGCCAACAGAAAACCCACGAATTCTTCCAAGCTCATCTCAAGATATTCTTACGGACCGACTCAACGACCCACAATAACATACTCTTCAGAAAACGGGTTAACTGATGTATTAGGGGATGTGTCATATAAACAAGATCTGGATACTATGTAGATTCACTACATTCAACATTATCTTCAAAGTTGGATTGGTCGGAGTAGATCCATTAGTTGGTCAAACAACTCGCCTCGGGTTATATTATAATATTATTGGTTTATGTTAGTTTTATTCATTCCTGAACTCTCTGTTTTTTGGCCAAGCAATACAAGATGCTTACTATTGCATTTGAATTGTTAGTGTTAAAGTTTATATCCAGTAGCTGTATTAATTTGCGAATATTTGACTACCGTCAGATTTCTATTTAAATGTTTAGCATCCTATATTAAATATGGTATATCAATGTTTTCAGGAATTTTTTTATTCCCGAAAACAGTTGGATTTTGGGTTTTACATTAACGAATTGATTTATATAATTGAAAGGAACCACCATTATTTGGAGGTACGAGGGTACCAGGCAGTCAAGTACCAATGGTTTGTGATTTATCAGGTGTTTTATATTTTCCCATTCTTATTTTTAAATAGCAAATGATCCTTAAAGTTTTTTGATACTATTTCCGAACAACTTTTATCAGACTTTAATAATAATTAGACTACGTAAAGATAATTCGTAGTTTGCGTTATAATTAAGGGCTTCTTTAGAAAAACGTTTTAATAACTTCATGCCTCATGCCCCTTTGATTTCAATAATAATAATTCACATTTCTTTATGTCAAACCTTGCTTGTCACTATGAAAAAATTTAACATAATTTACAATAATTTCATTAGAATTAAGTGTTTTCACACAGTTCTGTTTTTTTTTTTCACCATCAGTCTTGACAAATCAGCAACCGAGATTTTGATATGGGGATATGCGAGAACCACTTGAACCCATTCATAGATTAACTTTAGCTTAACCTGTGATACTCTTTACGACTTTTATGGTACTATTTGGAAACAAAAATACACCCTTATCAACAAAATCGCATACATTTTAAACATTTGAAGTTGTTCAAATCAAATATCAAAGGAAACAAAATACTCGTATATTTTTTCGCGTCGTAGTAGCAGTTTTCACTTGATAGAAGTCTTCCAAGCCTTTTAGATGTGAAATTGGTTATTAGTTATTTCGTATTTTGACAAAAATTCTATCTCAGGATATAAAAATGAATAGAACTAAATCTTTTAGTGCAATAATTCACATAATGTTGATTCATCTTCAGTCGCCATGTTTTTCTTTATAAAAAAAAACACTGTTCAGCTTCTCTTCATAGATTTTTTAAAATTTTAGATTAAGGTGTGTATAATTATTTTTCATAAATCTCAATAGTTTTTAAGATTTCTTGTACAGTTTTTTTACTATTTTAGGTTATTTAATTTTTCTTTATATGTATGTACATAAACAGCGATATTCTGCATTTATTTAAGAAATAAATTATAAATGTGATATTAATTTCTTTTATTTTTCCCTGATGCAGTGCAAATTACATTTTTGTATTTATTACCAGCATCTGGATAAGATGCGACCTTAGGCGTCGGCGCCAGTTAGGAACATACCTTCAAGCAAAAAATATTTATTCAATATTACAATATTTGATACTACTCTATCTAGATTAAGCATGCAAATGGTCTAATATGCTGTTGTGCCGGGCTGTGTTCCATCACTGCCAGTGGCCAGCAGGTAGTGGCACCCTTAGGGGATCGGATCTTAAACCTACTTAGTTGCTAGGAGAGTAGTACTGTTCACTCGTGCTAAACTTTTCTTGGGATAACCCTTCAAAGTTCGCGATAGATGAAGTTGGCATAAAGCCTGCTGTTATGAAGTACGTGCTTCGAATTTTGTACATAAGGTGGGTGAATGTAGGGAAAAGTTAATGAAAAAACCCTACTTAAAGCTGTTAATAAATAATATCAGTCAACGCTGTCGTGAACGTGTTTTATGTGCCGTTCGTTATAATTTCTTGGTCTTCAAAATTAAGAGGTATGTATGATAAACTACTTAAAAAATGGCACAATTCTATTTTCTGAGGTTGAGCTATTAGATTTGAAATAAAGGGAAAATGTTAATCAGAAAATTGTTATTTTAGCAACACCAGGAATGATTTGGGGCAATTTCGCCATATTCTCCCAATGCCTACAGTTATTTTGTAAATTACTATTAATATTTATTTTCAGTTTGTCTCTGCCATGCCAATAGAAAGATATGGAAAAGAGCAAGAGCAAGATAGTCATCCGAAGCATTATAAGATCCTTTACACAAATAGTGCATCATATAAAAATCGCCCTTTCCCATTGGTCAATCTGCATGGCCCTCCGCTCGCTTCGCTCGCTACGGGGGCTCAAGAAAAGGAAACTAACCAGGTGCTAATCCAAAACATACCCAAAATCAAGAAAAAAAGCTGTTTAGAAACATAGTCTTTAAAAATAAATAAAAAAAGCAACGGGGTTCGAACCCACGTTTTCCAGGTGAGACCCAACAATCTAAACCTCTACACCACAAGAACTCTTGATAGAAATCGATTGCATCACGCAGACATATCGTAATACGAGATGGATCGACCAATAGGAGAGGTCGATTTTTACATAGTGCACTATTTGTGTAAAGGATCTTTAAATGCTCATCCGAAGGCGACTTGTGACCGTGCGGAAGAGTTTGTGAAAAAAAAATTCAGACAGAATGCTTATTCCCAGAACCACTGAGGAATTATCTAAAGAAAAATAGTAATGAAAAGGATACGCTGAGGACGAAAATTGTATCTTTAGCCAGGAAATGGGACAAGAAATAGCTGGTCATGTGCTTCTAATGGCAAATATATTTTACAGCATATCACCTATTAACCTTTAACACAAGCATATTTTACAGAATTCGTCTAATAAAACTACTGAACTAATCTAAGACTACTTGCTTAAAAAGACAAAGTCTGTCATTCATAATTTTCTAGAAACCTGCATCGTAAACCACAGACTGTGCCCTGCGTATTTATAGTAAGTAATTGCACAAGTGCATCAAAATTACCGATAATTTTGCATGACAGCGTGTTGTCTAAAAACTGCATGAGTTCATTTTCATATTTATTTTATTTTCCAAAATATGAAAATGACCGAATGCAGTTTTTCTAAGACAACACGCTCGAATGCAAAATTATCTGGTTATTTTGATGCACGAGTGTAATTCGGGGGAATATTTCCCGAATAAGGACATGGTTTTAAAAAATACATTTTTATTCTTTTTTTAATACAAAAACGTACATCTAACTGCAAACAAAGTAAAGAGACACAAAAATACGATTTTTTTAATCCGAAACGAGGCATTTTTAATACTTAATATATATTCATTGACTTTGACGTTATTTATAAATGCTGTCATCGTAATTTTACAATGGAATTACCATAGATACGTACGATGCAATTATCGCTGTGCTCTTTCGGTTTTTACAGTGCAATTATCGCTGTAATTTTCCCAGAACTGCACTCCTCTAATGGGATTTTTTATACATGAGGGAAATATTCAATGAAACTGTGGTACAGCAAGTGAGTAGTGGGTAAACAAACATAGGCGTAGCATTTTTATTTTTCCTAATATTTTTTTTTTCACCAAAATTCAATTGATTACGCAAAAACTAAAAGTGGGAATTTGTGGGTCGTTTATAGAGTTCGATTCTTAAATTAAATCTGGATATTGAAATATCGGGAAATTTGAGACCGACAATTTTCAAGTTTGGAAACGACTTTTTTTAGCACATAATATTAATTTGATTGTCTTAGGTAGGAATGCTATTTAAATGTATTGAAATGTCTTTATTAATATTTTAGAGGGATATTAACCCTTCAGTAGGCGCGCTTACTTTTATAACGCAAGTAGTCGCGCGGGGGTACAAATGACCCCCATAGATAAATAAATTATAATAAATAATTATATTTTCTAATTTTTTTTGTCCTTGAAAGAATACTGTTACGCAATGTATTTTGTCATCCCTTTATTTATCTATCTAAAAAACACGATTTAAAAAAAAATCGAAAATTTTTAAGCTTGTGTAGTTTTAGGAAGGTACTAAAATGTCCATTATTTATTTATACAAAATGTTAGAGATATCACCAAATTTACCAGCCTGGGGGTCAAATTGACCCCCGCGCGCCTGTTTAAGGGTTAAATTATAAAATATTAAAAGTCAATAAAGTTCCATCACCATACCTCCAATTTTTTTGTTCAGACTGATTGGGTATCAAAACTGGTATGAAAAAAAGGTATTGACAATTTAGAACACTACTGGCAGGCGCAGCCACAAAATTGATTATAACGTATCGAAACCGGTTTAAATGACTAAAATAAATTGGAACTAACTGAGAGTAACCGAGAGTTGTTTGATGACTAACCAAAAGTAACAAAAAGCACCAAAACGGGCTAAAACGTATAGGAACAATATGGAAGTAAGTTAAAACTAACCCAAATAAAATTGGTCATAATTAAGGTATCGGAACCGGTTCAAATGACTAAAAAAAATTCGAACTAACTCAAAGTAACCGAAAGTTGATTGAATGGCCATAACCAAAACTAACTAAAAGAAGCAAAACGGGCTCAAACCTATCAGAACACAGTAAAAATGTTAAAGTAAATTAAAACTAACCTAATTTAACAGAATTTTGCCGATTAACCAAAACTAACCAAAAACGTTAAAATTGCTTATAGCGTACTGGCACCGGATCAAATGACTAAAATATATTAAAACCAACTGAAATTTACCGAGTGTTGATTGAACGACTAACCAAAACTAACCAAAAGCACCAACAAGAGCTAAAACGTATTGAAACAGATTAAAAATATTAAAGTAAGTTGAAACTAACCCAAAATATCCGAATTTTGGCGACTAGCTAATATTAAACAAAGACATTTAAATTGGTTATAATAACGTACCGGAATCGGTTCAAATGTCTAAAATAAATTGGAACTAGCTGAGAGTAACCGAAAGTTGATTGAATGACTAACCAAATCTAACTAAAAGTAACTAAAACATCAAAAATAAGCTAAAACGTGTTAGAACAGATTAAAAATGTTAACGTAACGTAAAACTGATACAAATTAACCGAATTTTAACCAAAACTAACCAAAAACATTAAAATTGTTTATAACGTACCAGTTCAAATGACTAAAATATATTAAAACTATCTTAACTTTAACGAAAGTTGATTGAACGACTAACCAACACTAACCAAAAGCACCAAGTTAAAATTACATATAACGTACAGCAACCGCTTTATATGACGAATATATATTAAAACTAACTGAACTTTACCGGTGGCTGATTGAACGACTAACCAAAACTAATTAAAAGTAACCAAAAGCATCAAAAAGGGCCAAAACGTATCGGAACATTAAAAATATTAAAGTACCTCGAAACTAGGACTAACCCAAATTAACCGAATTTTGGCGACTAACTAAAATTAGCCAAAAACATTTAAGTTGGTGATAAACATATCGGAACCAGTTCAAATGACTAAAATAAATTAGAACTAATTGAAAATAACCGAAAGTTGATTGAATGACTAACTTAAACTAACCAAAAGCACTAAAACGGGCTTACCGGAATAGATTACAAAAATTAAAGTAAGTTAAAACCAACCAAAACGAACCGAATTATGGGGACTAACGAAAAATCTTAAATTTGATTATAACGTATTGGAGTCGGTGCAAATGGCTAAAATAAATTTGAACTAACTGAAACTAACCGAAAGTTGTTTGAACGACTAACCGAAAATGACTAAAAAGTACCAAAGGCCCCAAAACGGGCTAAAACGAATGAATTATGATAATCTTTAATATTAATCTTAAAAATGCATTTCTTTAATTAAAAATATTATAAACACGTAAATATACAAAATATTTACTTTTTTAAACTCTACTTTTAAAAACTATTTGAATTATAACACAAATCACATTTTTGCTTTTTTATCCATCATTTTCAATGTCCCCCCGGTTGCATCTTTGCGAAGGGCTGTGAATTTGTATTAATTAAAAATAAAAGATATTGCAATACACTACTATCAAATCGCTCATTTAGGATAGTATATACATACTTTTATCGTAATAGATGTAAAATTGCTGTTTTTAATATTCTAATGGCGTTTAAAATGTTCCAATAATTAAATGGAGTAGGACTACTGCAGTAGTCCTACTCCATTTAGATTTCGCTATTGAAAAATCAAAAATAGTAATAACAACAATAAAAAAATCTCAAAAGAACAAAACAAAGCCAAGATAGATTAATAAAATACCAGGAAAAATTATTTTGTAACATTTTTGACAAGTTTTTAAGGCATGAAATTTGATTTTAAGTGTACAACGCTTATTTAAACAATCTTGTTGAATAAC
>MU191588.1:0-32236 GCA_016904865.1 Pissodes strobi
ACATCAATCAGTGAAATTCACGTCCGTCACATTGTAAAAATACGAAAAAGAAAGTTCGTGGCTTTAGCCGACATTATTTACCAGATGCGAGTTCAATTCAGTACTAAGGTCTCCAAAATTATGGAAAGCCAAAGTGCGTGAATGTGCTTTTTCCACGTAATATCAAGTTACATAGAGGAACACAACATCTCGTTTGCCTCGAGCCAGGTGCGATTATATGCGATTTATATAAATTTTCAATTTTGAAGTTACTAAAACTACCGCCGATCTTGGAAAATTGGTAGATTTTGGGGTGCTCATCACGAGCATCCCAAAATCTACCAAGATGTCCAATTTCGGCGATAATCTCAGTAACTGGAAAATTTAAAATCTATTTTTCCGGAAAAAAACGCAAAAAAAATTGGGTTCATATTCTACGACCCAAAAATAGCGGGTATGCAAAAAAATCCGAAAAAACTGTCCACACGCTAATACCAATACTTAGACCAGGAAAAAATTAAAAAATCATTTTTATATAATCAGAAGACAAGTAGCAAAAAATGTTGTTCAAGAATTTCGATATATCTATTTGGATTTCGAATAGCATTTAGATATTTCGAAAGGATTTCGGATGTGATTCCGAGATTTCGAAAGAATTTCGGATAGGATTTCGGTATTTCGAACCGATTTCCGATGGATTTCGCGATTTCGGAAGGATTTCGAAATGATTTCGAAAGGATTTCGCGGGATTCCGGAAGAAAATGTACAGCGATTTCGGGAGTGAGCCGCCCCTCGGTTAAATCGCTAAAAATCTGATGCGGTAACTGTTGTGTGGAAATCTTTTTTTCTTTTTTCGAGCTATTGACTTCATTTAATATCAATTGTTAATTAATTTAGAAACAACTAACTGATTTTACTGTCGGAAAAAATAAAAGAAAACTTTCAAGAGCCAATAATGATTACTACATTATAATTTCAGCGAGGATTTCAGCTTGCACAAACACGATTTTTATTTTTTTAAGCGAAAACCATGCGTCGGCGAAAGAGAATCAAGAAATCAAATTTGCACAGAAATGAAGGATGATATTAAAAATAATTTTTGTTTTAAGAAAAAGCAGTGGCGTGCCATTCTTTTCCCCAAAAGTATTCAACGCAAAACCCGTACTGGTAGAATTAATCAATTTGTTTGTACATCAAAACACATCTTGATGCATAGAAGATATGTACCAAATTTCATAAAGATATCTGCAATAGTATCATAGTATTATATAAAATGGATTTTTCTCTGAAAAATTTACCACCCTGTATCTCAAAAGTTAAGACGTTTAGGATATAGGCTCATATGAAGTTTTTTTGTTAAAATGGATCCAAGAATCACCTGCTTAAATTTTAGCGCATAATATACATTTAAAAAAGTTGAAATTGCCTATATTTTTCCGTTTTTTGATGCGATATTTTTTTCCTGAACATTTCAAAAGGTAATATAGAATAAATCCTAGAATTTTTGTTTGATTTTTTTGTTCTATCTTCAAAAATAAAGGCTTCAGGTAGGCACGTAAACATAATCAAAGACCCTGTACACATTTAAGTTTATGACGTCGATTCACCTGAATTATTGATATTCTATAAAATGTTAATCAATAGGTTGCAAAGAAACTTAACCTCATTATTCGGAGGACAACTACACTTTCCCTAATAAAAACCTAAACCAAGCTGCCTTATCATTAACCAACCTTTTGACCCTATACGACGCAGTACACATGCATCTTTTTTGCCGCTTCATACCTATTGGCTTTCGGTACTATCTCACCTGTACTACCTACCTCTCAGGTAACGAAACGAAAAGGTAACCGTATGTTGTTTTGTTTTCAGACCTATGCAGCAGCAGCAGTTCAGTTCGTACCGCTACATTGACAACAGTACTTCGTGGTGAATCATGTGAAGCTACCATAATTCGGCGTCGAATATGTCGCCTCTGGATAACCTCGAACTGTGGATATCGATACCATCGTGCAACACCTCTAAACTTATAAGCTTAATATGCTATACTTGCCAGCTGAAGAGTAGTGGTGGCGTCAACGTAACACCACGATGGACTAGCCCGGGGCATACAATTTGCAAATGGAAGAAATATGGTCCATATTTTAAACGAACTCATTTGTTACCGAACTTTAGATTTACCCGAGTGTTTGTTTGGTTTTATGTGTTTTTGGTGTTGTTTTTTTTGTTAAGGGAGTGCGAGGGGGGCAGGAGAAAACATGGTTATGGGGGGAACGGAAATTATGTTATGGGTAATCACACGTACCATCAAATAAGAACTAGGCCGATTGTGTTAGGGAAAGAGGATGATTTTATTGCAAAAGGAAAAAGTAAGTAATAGGTACCTATGAAGGAGAAACCCATTTAATAAAGAGAATAAAAATAGACATAATTCGATACATAGGTAATAGCAACTCCCATCCTAGCATTTCAGTTTGGATTCACTAAATTCACTTTAAACGAAACCAAAACAAACAGATTAACTTTTTACACTATAGGGGATTTTGATTTTTCAGATTTTTACTTCTTGCGTTTGTTCTTCCCGTTCTTTCTTAAAAAAGTTGTTTTACCTAATTATGATAAATGCTACCTGCTATACGATAGAAGCAAGAAATTGGAATGAAAAGGTATTGTGAATTTGAAGCTAGAGCCTGTAGGTTTGTGCAGCTGGCCAGAAGTACCTAGTATAAGAACACTTTCTATGCACAAGTTACGCTTATACGGGGCATTGCCATACTAGCCATAGGAAATCCCATGTAAATTTTGGTGCCTTCAATTATTTGTTCCCCTATGTATTTTACAACAAAATTGTATTAGAGTTTTTTTGATGGTGCTTGTATCATAGACACACACCAAATAAAGTCAATTAAAAGTTATTTGGAAAGAACTCTTCGTAAAATCGTTAAAAATTGAATACAGCTCTGACACATACCTCAGTGAAACCACCAGTAATTATTATTATGTCACACCAAATTTTAACAAACGTTAGCCTCGGAAATAGTATACACAACAATAATTGAAAGTACTAGTTTCCAAGCGAGATTATTTTGCACAAGGCGCTAGCCTAGAGCGGAAATTCATCTGAGGTTGAAAACGTACTCCCACACGAGTAATGTACAGGGTGTCCAATTTTCAATACTTTTTTCCGATCTCCTTTAATAGTGGAGCTGGTGGGATCCAGTTTTCGCAATACCGTGCTACTTTCTTGAGAAACGAAAGATGTCGCCGACATATTTTACTAAGCCGTCTTAGTTTTTAAAATACAGGGTGAAATTGAAAATTTCCAATTTTCGGGCACCCCTCGTATCTCGGTGATTTTATAACTTTTCGAAAAGGTAAAACGGGAAACTCACATAATTTTTTACGTAGATTCAGTGGCGTACTTGTTTTTTTTCTAGAAGGCTCCATTTCTCAGAAATAAAACATAATTTGTTATTTTTTAATGAAACAACCTATATATTTTCTACTAGTTTGGTGACGCTTCTTATAGCATTATAGCCCATTCTCATCACTCTGATGAAAATTCTCCATGGGACCGATGAAATCATATGGCTGGTTTCCTAGGTACAGGGTCCTAAAAAATCCGAACTTAACATTGAATTATTGAAGAATAACATGTATATATTTTAATATACACAGAATTTGTTGTTAATTCTTATAAAATGTAGTTAATTTAGGGACAGGCAAACTAAATAAACTAGTAATGTAATTATTTATACAGGGTGTCCTAAATATTTCAAACTATCAAATTAACAGTTCTTAACATTCAACTTTTTTGGTAAGTTTGCTATAAATAGCATTTTAATAATTCATCTTTAAGTATTTAGTAATTAATGAATGTATCATATTTTTTTAGATAGGTACCTACAGGGTCTACCAAAGATTTTGTGATGCATGAATATATATTATTCAGAAATTATGTGTTTTTAAAATGATTTTAAGTGAAGCTGAAGAGCAATGCCATTACTGTACTTGGAAAAGTTTTCGAAAATAATAAACAAATTGACACCTTTGTTTACCGGCATTCCCTTGGGCATACCTATATACTTATAAGGTTTAATAAAACATTTGGGCACTTACCTGCGCTTATTCAAAATCTAATTAACTATCATTGGAAGCTGATCTCGATCTCCAGCGTCTCCTTGAGCGTTTCTTATATTTTCTAATATTTTATTCTCAGGGTAGCGAATATTTGGCTGATGCCGTCCATAGTTCATACCCCAAGAACACTAGCAACATGGCAACACATTCCAACTGTACGGGCACCTGACTTGCATGTACAATAATAACCAGAAATAATGGGATTTTCTTGTTGATGACAAATGCATAATTGATATTTAATTGAATTTCTGTGTCGTAATTTCACTCGAATCCTTAGAAGGTATGGATCATTTAAGCAACTGTCATATTCCAATGATATATTTCCCAACTCGCGGCTGTTATCTTGAGCATAAGAAGGTGACATTTTTATTTGAAATACTCCAAATATTCTAGGTCCAAAATGGGAAAGTGTGGTAGACTTTGTTCCGTTAAATGTTCCCATGTTCCGTGTCTTCTAAATATCCTTTCATTTTCAACTCTCTGCTGTATATAGTTGGCGAGATAGTTGGGTTCTCTAGATTTTCGAATCATTTGCTGAGCCAGTTCTACGCTTGCGTTTTTCATGTATATAACTGGATAATATGTATTTATTAAAGCACAAGCTATTCGCAAAAATGAACCGAGAAAAATTATATTACGGTTTAGAATAATGTCTCTAAATATTTTAAATATTGATTTAAGATGTCCATTTCTCGATTCTACAATCCATCTTGTTTTAGTTATTAATCTGGATGAGTTTACTTCTTCTGTTGTTAGCTTCGATCTGTTTGCTAACTGATTAGGCATTTCCGAGGGCATTTCTATGTGAATTCTGATTTAGCTAAAAATTCTTGAGTGTCTCTGTATTTCCTATCCAAAACAAAAATATCATTCTTTTGAAACCATCGCCTAAGCATCCCCAAATCATTGTTGCATTCATGTGTTAACATAGCTGCGTCGTTGTTTGGGCCATCCGAAAAATACGGACCGTGAACCTCTAGCTCGGCCTCTAAGATCCCATCCGGAGCAACAATTAAAGCTGGCTTTAACAAATGTTGCGATTTCTCGGATTTATGTATACAAAGGATTGCCTGAGAACTTGGAAGTGTGCTCTTCTGGATCTTCATGTAGGTGCCATCAATATATATTATACCCGAGACTATACCTTTAGGTTGTTGAGGTCTCCTGTTGTAAAGATGATTTGCAAATTCTGTGACACGATTTTGTATAAAGTTTTCTCTTTCGATATGACCGTATCCTAAATCATGCGGCACAAAATTATTCATAAGAGCAGCTCTCACAGTAATTATTACGAGGCTTACAGTTTGCCTACTTCTATAGGAAAACAATGCCATTAAAAATGTATCAGAGAGCCAAATACCATATTTGGCAAATAATAACAAAATTACCAGAAAACACCAATATTAGGTATATAAAAAATACCAAATATCGTAAAAATTGCAAAGTAATACCAAATAATACCAAATAATACCTAATAATTACCTAATAGTTACCTAAATAATTAACCCAAACTAACCCCAACATAGTAAATAATTTCATTAAGAAATTCTGATTAATAATCAAAAATAGGTAACACTTTGTTTATTATCCGATAATTTTTGTAGGAGTATTTCCGAGGGTATTTCTTAGTTAAGAATTATACTAATATTTTAAGAATATCTACAGGGTGGCTCGAATTCGGGCCTATATATGGGGATCTCGAAAACCGTAAGAGATACAGTATCACTGAAATTAGGGCAAAATTGCGCATTTAGGCACCTAACGATATGCCGATGCCGTTTAGAAAGTTTTAAAATTCCGATTATTTCCGGAGATATTTGGAAAAAACTAAAATTTTTAAAAATCGTTTTATTTTTTTCCTGGGCTTATTTAAAAACGGATTGAATAGCACTTTTGCATTGTCACTTTTCCGCTCTATCCAATGGTGGTATCCAGCTTGGAATCCGACGTTTCGTCTTCAAGGGGTCATCATCAACTTTCTTTTTTTAAATACAAACTTTAATTTTTTATATCGTTTTTAGATGATTTTGGCGTTATTAATGTGAATAAGGGTATTTAATTTTTTTATCCTTTTTTTCAATTATTTCTTGATGTTACTTATTTTGCTTTGGCGTAATTGTAAATAGTTTAAGCTACTTTTGAAATTTTTATATTCTATAAAATTATTTAATTTTTTTTTTGTAGTGGAAAATTGGAGCCTATATTTTTAATAAAAATAAAAAATAATGAAATTAAATAAAGAGGCTCGTTTATTTTTTTCCAGATTTTTTTATCCCAAAACAAAATAAATAATTTAAAAAATTTTAAAAAGAATAAGAAAAAAATTTAAATCATACCGATTCATACGAGATTTCATATTAATAACGCCAATATCATCTGAAGAACGATAGAAAACTTAAAGTTCGTATTTAAAGATGTAAGTTGATGAAGACCGCTTGAAGACGAAACGTCGGATTTCATGCTGGATATCACAATTGGATAGAGTGGAAAAAGGACCGATGTAACACTGCATCTCCATTTGAAATGCGTTTTTAAATAAGTTCACGAAAAAAATAAGAATTTTTTTAGATATTTCGGGTTTTTTTCCGGATATTTCCGGAAATACTCGGAATTTTAAAACTTTCTAAACGGTATATTGTTAGCCACCTAAATGCGCAATTTTGCCCGAATTTGACCGACACTCTATCTCTTACGGTTTTCGAGTTCCACGAATTTAATATAAACAAATATGTATGATGTATGTACAATGCACACTTTAGGTATTATTATTAGATTTCCTAAACAGTACTTCGAGATGTACCTAAACTATTAATCCCTAATTCCTTTATTTTTGCATGCACCATGCACTACTGCTACCTACTTTTATAAAATATTGGCTTTTTGTTGAGTAACTTATTATAAAATCAGTATTAGAAAATCAGGTAGAAAATATCATAAAACTCGTCAGTAAATAATAATAATAATGTGCACTTATTGTACAGGGTGTCCCAAATTCGAGCCTCATCATTGGGATCTCGGAAACTAGAAGAGATACGAGGTCGGTTAAATGGAGGCAAAGTTGCGCAATTTGATGCTGATCGAAATGCCACCTTAAAAGTTAAAAAATTCCGAATACTTCCGAAGATATTTAGAAAAAAAAAACGAATATTCGCGATTTCATTTTTATTTTTTTATGACTCTATTTGAATAGATATAACAAAATAAATTTCACATTCTCATTGTTACTTTTTCTGTTCTACAAGATGGTGTTATCAGATTTTGAAACCGACGTTTCGTCTTTGGGCTGCCATAATCAACTTTGTTCTTTTAAATACGGCCCTGGATTTTTTATTACGGTCTTTAAGAACTTCTAATGTCCCAAAACCAATGATGTATCGCACTTATCCGAAAAAGTTTTTAATAATTTCCTGGTAAATTCTTATCAAAAACATGTTTTCTGTCTCTCTCTAACACATGAGGTCTTATGGAAAATCCCATTAATATAAATTTTTCGAATAAGTGCGATACATCATTGGTTTTGGGACTTTAGATGCTCTTAAAATCCGTAATAAAAAATCCAGGGCCGTATTTAAAAAAACAAAGTTGATGATGACAGCTCAAAGACGAAACGTCGGTTTTAAAATCTGATAACACCATCTTGTAGAACAAAAAAAGTAGCGTTGAGAATGTAAAATTTATTTTTTTATATCTATTCAAATAGAGTCATAAAAAAATTAAAATGACATCGCGAATATTCGGTTTTTTCCAAAAATCTTCGTAAGTATTCGGAATTTTAAAACTTTTAAGATGGCATTTTGATCAGCATCAAATTGCACAACTTTGCCTCCATTTAACCGACCTCGTATCTCTTCTAGTTTCCGAGATCCCAATGATGAAGCTCGAATTTGGGACACCCTGTACCTAGGTTAAAAATAATTAAAACAAGTTCCTAGTTATTTTAGTATTTTTTATGTATTTCTTGTATATAAAGCCTCGGTTGTATACTAAAATACCATATTATATAAAAAATAATAACAAAATTACCAAAAATACCAAAAAACACCAATATTATATAAAAAATACCAAATATCGTAAAAATTGCAAAGTAATACCAAATAATACCTAATAATTACGTAATAATTACTTAAATAACGAGGGTTTACCCCTCGCTAAATAATTAACCCAAACTAACCCCAACACAGTAAATAATTTAATTAAGAAATTCTGCTTAATAATCAAAAATAGGTACCTAACAGTTTGTTTATTGTCCGGTGATTTTTGTAGGGATATTTCTTAGTTAAAAATTATATTAAAATTTTAAAAATATGTACAGGGTGGCTCGAATTCCAGCATATACATGGGGATCTCGAAAACCGTAAGAGATACAGTGTCACTCAAATTAGGGCAAAATTGCGCATTTAGGCACCTAACGATATGCCGATGCCGTTTAGAAAGTTTTAAAACTCCGATTATTTCCGGAGATATTCGGAAAAAACAAAAATTCGTAATTATCGTTTTTTAGATGATTTTGGCTTTATCAATGTGAATATGTGTATTTAATTTTTTTGATCCTTTTTTTAATTATTTCTTTATATTCTTGTTTATATTACTTAGTTTCCTTTGCGTAATTGTAAATCGAGTTCTAAATAGTTTAAGTTACTTCTGAAATTTTAATATTCTATAAAAATATTCAATTTTTTTTTGTAGTGGAAAATTGGAGCCTATACCTATTTTTAATAAAAATAAAAAGAAATGAAATTAAATAAACAGGCTCGTTTTTTTTTCCAGATTTTTTATCCCAAAACAAAATAAATAATTTAAAAAATTTAAAAATAATAAAAAAAATAAAAACATACCTATTCATTCGAGATTTCATATTAATAACGCCAATATCATCTGAAGAACGATAAAAAAACTTAAAGGTCGTATTTAAAAAAAGAAAGTTGATGAAGACCGCTTGAAGACGGAAAAGTGGGCAACGTAAAAGTGCAACTCAATTTGAAATCCGTTTTTAAATAAGCTCACGAAAAAAATAAAAACATTTTTTGTTATTTCGGGTTTTTTCCGGATATTTCCGGAAATATTCCGAATTTTAAAAATTTCTAAACGGCATATTGTTAGCCACCTAAATGCGCAATTTTGCCCTAATTTGACCGACACTGTATCTTTTACGGTTTTCGAGTTCCACATATTTAATATTATATCGAGTATTATATGTACAATGTACACGTTAGGCATTATTATTAGATTTCCTAAATAGTACTTCGCGAGGTACCTAAACTATTAATCTCTAATTCCTTTATTTTTGCATGATAAAATATTGACTTTTGGTTGAGTAACTTATTATAAAATCAGTATTAGAAAATCGAGTAGAAAATATCATAAAACTCGTTAGTAAATAATAATAATAATGTGCACTTAACCCTGAATAGTACCTAGGTTAAAAATAAATAAATCAAGTTCCTAGTTATCGAGCTAGCTATTTTAGTATTTTTTTATGTATTTCTTTTATATAAAGCTCTTTAAATGCCCGAGGCTAAATAAATAAAAACAAAAACAAAAACTGATGAGATACAAAATTTTAAACACAAAAAAACAACACATATCTACTGTTTAATGAAACCAGTTTTTAACGAACTTACATAGAGATTTATGTACTTAGTTGATATTTGGTTTAAAAAATACTAAATTAACACGTCAACTAGTCAGTCACAAAGTTAAGATAACATCAGACTTTTCAAAAGCAAAAGAAATCAATTTGTTTTGAGTCAAAACCCGGTAACATCCAAAATTTCTAAACACGAAAAACAACACTTTTAAACCAAATTCGAGAAACTAAATCACTTACCCCGGAACCTACCCTTACTCCAATCATTTAAAAAGTAGCCAGTCGCGAACTTAACATAGTTATACTTATAATGGAGGTTACAATATTTTTAAACTTTGGTAATTTGCATTGCAGAGTTTTGGCCCGAGTTTTGGTTTTTGGGCATTAAGCATTTCCTTTTTCCCAAAGAAAATCGGTTTAACTTATCTGCGCTAATTCTATCAATACTGTCGTCCAAAGGCGAACAGTATGAAGATTTTTTATGACTTTGGTTTTGTTATTATGTAGCATACTTTCAAAAACGGACTGTCTTCCGAAATATATGTTTATTTTGCTGAATAGTCCTTAAAGTCTAGGTTCTCATCAAACTTATTTTCGTCATTTAACTTTTCGTCATTCTCTTAAAAAATTGCACAGCGTGTTATCAAGGGCATCATCTGCATCATTCCTAGAAATCACTGTAAGCGTCATTCATATCATTATTAATAATAGAATCCGGGTCAATATTTAGCAGTTCATCTTTTGATACCGATTTTTGTTCAGCATTTTTTGATTCCCTGGGAAACACAAATTTGTCTTTAAGATCCCTTATAATAAGAACTTCTATCAATGCGTGACACGAAATCCTTAATTATAAAATTAATCTTAGTTAAAAATGTAGACTATTTCAGTTCGCCGCCTTTAGGACATCGAACAAGTAGTTGGGACATTTGCCTTGTGACTTATGCGTAGTTATTGCGCATGCGCATAATAGGTAATTGTACAAAATATACCATGAAATACCAATCATTATGCTGTTATTACAATTAAAACAAACACGGCTGTTTGGAGCAAATTCCATATTGGGATACTGTAGATCTTGGCGTCGGCGACGTTTCGCAATGCGTATTTTTTCCTGGCCATTTAAAACCGTCACAGTTCGGTTATTAAATTCATCATCACGGATGTAACAGTTAAATCGTACTCGAAAAGCCATTGTAAACTTTCAACTTCGCATTGTAATAAAGGTGACACTTACACATAACTACAAACTGTGATTTATTTACAAATTAAAATACACTTAGCCGCAAAAATAACGCACAACCGAAAATTATGTTCAACTTAAAAGTTGATTTTCTCGCGAGCCAATAAATCGATTTCAATATTTTTTTTTTGAAATGTAGCTTTTTTCTTTGGCAATTGCACTAATATAGAATGTTTTATTCAGATTTCAGTTTTAGGCTTATACAGGGTGCAAAGTTGAAAGTAATTTTTTAACGTTAAATTTGAGACACCCTGTAGGGAGCGTTGGCAACAACAACAGATTCATAATGAAATCATACTATAGCCCCAGGTTTTCTGAACATTTTGTTTTTTTTTAATTTCTCTGATATCTGTAATATGAAAGAAAATACACAGTTTTATACTAGAACATGTTTTTTTTAATTAAAATAACATTTTGACAACGTTAAAATAAGTATAATACTAACAATAATTAACAATACATAGCAAAAAAAGTACATTAGTAGGGCGTGTTCCACCTCTACTTCTAATGACTGCTTCACATCGCCTCGGCATACTCGATAGTAAATTGGATATTTTATTTTGGTCCATTTTAAATGTCGGTAACCATTATTTGGACATCTTCCAGGTTGGCAGAAGGGGGTTGATGCTATCTCAGTGCCCTACCAATAATATCCCATAAATGTTCAATAGGATTCATATCGGGACTATGCGGTGGCCAATTTAAAGTTGACCAGACGCGCTACATGAGGCCTTGCGTTATCCTGCATTAGTAAAAAATTATTCCCAATGTACGGAGCGAAGGGGACAACGTGCTCAGACAAAATATCACTGATATACCTTTCGCTATTTAAAGAACCCCCACGTAAAGGTACGATATCCCACCGATTATGGGCTGTGTCAAAAGTTGTCCCCTTCGCTCCGTACATTGGGAATAATTTTTTACTAATGCACGATAACGCACGACCTCATGTAGCGCGTGTGGTCAACTGTAAATTGGCCACCGCATAGTCTCGATATGAATCCTATTGAACATTTATGGGATATTATTGGTAGGGCACTGAGATAGCATCAACCCCCTTCTGCCAACCTGGAAGATGTCCAAATAATGGTTACCGATAATTTAAAAGTAATTTGATTGTTTTTTTCAAGGGGTGTTTCACTCATGCAATAGGTGTACAAATCTCATACATTCGTGTTGCAGTCCCCATACAGTCGATACAGTCTCATGCAGTCAAATGCAATGCATGCAGTCGTAATACAGTCTTTAGGAAATCCTTGCAGTCCCATGCAGTTATGGGTGCAGTCACACGCAGTAGCGTACATTCCATGTACATTCACGAGAAATCGTATGCAGTCGCGGGAATTCGAGCGTGCAATCTTGTTCAATCTTGTCACAAGACTCTACGTAGAAAGCCACACAAATGAACGCGCGCGCACGCACTATTCCCGTAACTTTTATTTTCAATTTTGTGTTCTTTATTTTTACATTATTTGTTGTAATTTTAATGTGGCAGGAGCTAAAATTTATTATTGGGAGTATATGCAAATGTGTATGGCTGTATCAAGGGAGGGCGAGAATTTAAAAGAGTATAGTTAATTTCCCGAATGGTCCTCCGCTCGCTTCGAGGCACAACCAAACCAAACTAACCTATACTAGCCCAAATTTTAAAAAAGACACAAACAGAACCTAAAAAAATATATGAAACAAGTCTCGTCACCGACGGGAATCGAACCCGGGCTGCGGGCCACGCCGTATCACAAGCACAGGATCTGACCACTGCACTAAAAACCTGCTGAAGGCAATTGCAATGCAATTGCGGTCCAGTGAATTCACTGGACCGTAGACACACGAGTAAATAAAAGAGTTACGGAAATAGCGCGTGCGCGCGCTTAGGTTCATTTGTGTAGCTTGCTACGCAGACGTTACTAATTTTGTCAGATATTGCTTATAAAGCGGCATCATTTGATTTTCTTTTGGTTACTTAGTAACTTTAAGGCGATTTTGTGAGGTTGTGTTTTGGTTGACACCGATGAATATAATATAAAAGCCGGAAAAAGATATATAATATTTTTTTTATTTTTTTAGAACTTGTGCTTAGACATAATTTGGTTGGATGGTTAATGATTTTTTGTTGTACCAATTATCCCATTATAGTCAAGAGCTCATAACGAATTTTCGGTGTTTGGTTTATACTACAACTCGCACGGTGACCGTGATACCTTTACGATAAATAAATTGGGAACTGAAGCTCTCGTGGTCTTTCTTTGTACAGGGTATCCGGATTTCGTTGTACTTGCGGGGTAGCTCCATTAATTTTAAAGTTAGCAGGGTACGGTTATCTTCATGGGCGTAGACAGGGAGGGGCCAAGGGGGGCCGTGGCCCCCCCTGGGAATTTAACCGACTCATGACTTTTGTGTAAAAATTGGGCGTGGCCCAACAAAATTTTCCGCTCCAAGTGCCACTACTGCGGCCTTGTCTACGGCTCGCCCCCCCTGAGAAAAAATCCTGTCTACGCCCATGGTTGTCTTAACACGTTGCTGCTTTTTTGTGAAACGAAAGAAACGATAAACAGATTTTTACAGCCACCATCGTTTTTTAGATACAAGGTTCTCCCTGAATTTGCACTTTTGGGGCATACCTCGTATTTTGAGATCCGTTAATTTCGATGTTAATTATATTGCAAAGGCAAAAACTGTATCTTATAAATATATTAACGTACAATCAGTTTTTTCATAAAACTCATAATGCTCGATATACAGGGTGGGCCAACGAAAACTTTACACCCCGATTTTTCTTCATTAAAATGAAAATTTGGAAAACCCTTCGATTTCTGATTCGTGCCTGTTTTCAACCTTGTCACTTCAGCCCCCTGAGGGTGATGGAGCTTCACTCCTAAAATTTGAAATGGGTTAAAAAAGGAGTCGAGTGGTATCTCATTTTGAAGGTCTTTTGAACCTTATTACAATTTCCGAATTTGACGTCTCTACGCTCATACCCGTTCATGTGAGACCTTGTCAAAATATAGAAAAAGTATTTATTTTTTAATTAAATATTACTTAACTAATGAGAGCAGTGACTACAAAGTTAGTAGATATAATCAGTGTCAACTGACCTTCGAAATTTGGTATTGCTGGATCTCCAGTATCATATTAAAAACTCACCCCAATTACAATGATTGAGTAATACTTTATTTCGAAGGCCCTTTGACCCTCATTACATCTACTAACTTAGTAAAAATAGTTGCTAGCTCTTATAGTTAATTAAGTATTAATGAAGAAGTAACACTTTTCCAAAATGTTGACTAGATGTCACATAAACAGAAATAAGAGTAGAGACGTCAAACTCGGCAGTTGTAATAATGGTCAAAATATTTTTAAAGTGAGGTATCAGACGAGCGAAAGGACATCCACACCACATCACAGTTCCGTTATGGAGCTTAATTAAACCAATAGAAATACATACAAGTGACAGAATTTATGAAATTTGAAAAATGTAAAAACAAAGCGAGTAACTTTTTCTGCTAAATTAGAACTGATTTTAGGCATGCCTTGGGTTAGCTTGGGTTAATTTTAGTTGGTTGAGCCCCGGAAGCTATATGCGTTTTCTCTTGCTTCGCCCATTAACTGTGGTGTGGATGTACTATTGCATCAGACGACTCCCTTTTCCATTTAAAATTTTAGAGGAGCTCATAACCCCGAGGGGTTGAAGTGACAAAGTTGAAAATATTCACAACAAGTGTTCCCATAGAACCAGAAATCGACGGTTCCGAGTGTTCCAAATTTTCATTTTAAAGCCGGAAAACCGAGGTGTAAAGTTTTCATTAGCGCACCCTGTATAGACTAAATTTTGGTTTTCTTAAATGGGAGACCCTGTATATTTTTTCCTCGTTGTATACAGTAATGATTATACGAGTATAATATTCGATAATATTTAGAACTCGGTTCCCAATTTATCTATCCTTAATCGTTGGAGTACTACCACCGTGCAAAATTGCCCATTAAATCAAACACTATAAATGCGTTATAAGCTCTCCGACTATCAGAAATATTAGCGATATGCACAAAAATTAAACACTCTACAGTCCACTGCTTTTTCGAATATTTATTTACATTCTCATGCAGTCCCATGCAGTCGGTGCAGTCACCTATCATATTTATGCAATCAATGCAATCAAATGCAATCTTTATGCAGTCAAATGCAATAGGTGTACAAATTTTAGTGAGTGAAACACCCCTTGGTTTTTTTGTTTTATTACAAGAAATTATAATACTAGATTTGTATTTCAAAATAAATAAAATAAAATTGCTTTAATTTAAAAAATGCCGATATTTATCGGCAAAATTTTGCCGATACCGATTATCGGCAAAATTTGCCGATATGCCGGTACGATACCGATACACCGATATTTATATCGGTATCGGCCGATCACTACATGTATTGTTAATTATTGTTAGCATTATTATTATTTTAACGTTGTCAAAATGTTATTTTAATTAAAAAAACATGTTCTGGTATAAAACTGTGTATTTTCTTTGATATTACATATATCAGAGACATTAAAAAAACAAAATGTTCAGAAAACATGGGGCTTCAGTATGATTTCAGTATGAATCCGTTGTTGTTGCTAACGCTCCCTACAGGGTGTCTCAAATTTAACGTAAAAAAATTACTTTTATTCTTGCACCCTGTATAAGCCTAAAACTGAAATCTGAATAAAACATTCTAAGTTAGTGCAATTGCCGAAGAAAAAAAAAATTATCGAAATCGATTTATTGGTCCGCGAGAAAATCAACTTTTAAGTTGAGCATAATTTTCGGTTGTGCGTTATTTTTGCGGCTAAGTGTATTTCTAATAATTATACTCGTAATTATATCAAAGCACACTTAAAATTTATTGTAATGCATTTCTTTAATATACCAATAGGCACTAGTAATAAGTATGTATTTACCAAATCTTTGCTAAGCATTGTGCGTTTGATAATTATTAGAAATTCCTCTATATACAAAGTGTTTCAGAAATGCAGATTGGAAATATTTTGAGATATTATTTTCCTTTGGTCAATTTAGTAACCGATATAATAAGAATCATTGTGTGGTGATAGCAAAAATAGTTACGCCATAAATAATCTCTAAACCAGGATAATAAGGATAATAATCTGCAGTACAATTTGCTGAAAATGGCATTTTATTACGAAAATTGGCGAAAAAATGCACATGAACAAAAACAAACATATTGAACCGAGTATTGAACCAAACATAAAATATCTTAAAACTATTAAGTTTTCATAAAAGGTTAAAATCGAGGGGTAAACCGCTGGGGATATTTGTTGTACAACTCAAAGGAAATTATGGGTTATTAAGGGAAATTAAGGGGAAATTGTAGGTTTTAATGGGATTTTAATAGGAAATTATAGGATATTATGGGATATTAAAAGGAAATTAGAGAAAATTTAGGGGATATTATGGGATATTAGAAGGATATTACGGGGAAATTATAAGGGTTATAACTAAATTTACGAGATCGTGCGCATGCTCATTGAGTTATACGACAAAAAAAAGCAAGTCGAGAAGGAAGTATAATGAAAAGAACATAAATTAAAAGCATATAGTCAAAAAGACAATAAAAGCAAGTCATACTAAAAAATTCCGCAAAGCAAATGACACCAGCTCGTTCTCGAACACAAATGAACATTCTGACGAAATTATTTTAGACGACCCTACTGACACTGAAAATTTTTCGTCGAATGAAGGCACAGAAGAAAAAAACTCAAACTCGGACTCAAATGACAGAAAAAATGTTAATGTTGTGATTGAAGGAGAAAAATACTATGCTGTGTTATATTATGAAGGCTGGTATGTCGCAGAATTTTAAACAAAATTCTAGGCGAGACTCGAGACAAAACTACTCCAAATATGTATTACATGAAATTTTTAAAAGAAGAACTTGGTAGTTACATATGGCCTAAACAAGAGGACTTTGCAAAGGTGAATGAAACCTATATTTTTATGGTCCACTGGAATTAATGGGTACCGGAGTGTATAATTTAAAAAAGACGGACATAAATCATATACAGAAACTATATAGAAAACTTAAGAAACAATAACATTGTCAAATGAAGTTGAATATTTTTTCACGCATTGAGTTAATTTTTTCTAAAACTTTTTCCCTGCTTTTTTTCTATATCCATATTATTTTATTAGCTGTTAGAATTTTATTTTTATTTTGTAGCAATTAGTTCTGCGTTCATAAGTTGGTTATTTTTAAAACCATAGGTACTTTAACTTAGCAAGGTCAATAATATGTTATATTCTAGAATAATATTAGTGTTTAATACTAATTATCTTTATATGTCAACTACTCGTATATTGCAATAAATACGTAAGATTGGAAACAAAATTTTAATTAATTTTTCCAAATTTACACGTGATCCAAATTATGATGAGGTGCACTCAAATCCTTCCAAATGGACAATGTCATAATTCAAATTCAAATGGTTTATTGTCCAACAGGTTATCCCAATAACAAGACAATGTAAATTAACAAAATAGTAAAATATTATTACAATAATAAACTAAATATGCTATATATATAAGATCAAAGAACGATGTATAGATACATATAATTACAGAATACCCGACTACACAAGATGAACATGCACCTTCACTCCCTTCTAAAGTCTTCTAAAGTTAAATTAAACCGGTCCAAGCAGTGGACACTATTCATCATGAGGTGTGGTGTGTGGGGAGATAAAATACCAGGTGTCTGCGAGTGTTGAACTGGCGGACCCAGGCGTTAATCTTGGACAGGAGATCCGAGGCATCAACAGAGCCATTGCACAACTTATACAGAAGCACCAGGCTTGCACAGACAGTGCTGTGTTTCAGGGATAAGATTTTATAGCGATTGAGCAGTTGGCCCTGGTCGGTACCTCTGGGAGGATAGACACCATCAACCCTGAAAGAAAGCAGCTTCAGAAATCTACGATGTACCCGCTCCAATCTATCCACATGCACATTATAGTCCGGAACCATACTGGAGCCGCATAAAGGAGTGTAGATCTTACTAATGAATTATCAATAGGTACTTATTCCGCTGGATGGGTTCGCAAACTCGGAGATAGCCTTACTAACAAAACCAAGCTGATGACACCACCTCATCAATGTGCCCGTTGAATGTCAGTCTCCTGCCCACAATGACCCCCAGATCACGCACAGCCTCCGAGTCAGGGAGTGAAGCGTCACAGAGGGTGTAGTTGTAATGCTGCGTGTTATATATATTAGGGAGATGGTCATTTTCTTACACTTCTGAACATTCAGTGGAAGGCAGTTTTGATCACACCAGACACTCAGTCGGTCAAGATCCCGCTGGAGAAACTCACAATCATCAAGTCCCTGGACGACACGAAAAATCTTCATATCATCGGCAAAGAGGAGGGAATGGCTCGACATGCCATTGCATATGTCATTTATAAACAATGAGAACAAAAACGGTGCCAAAACACTACCCTGAGGGGTACCACTAGATGCAAGTAAGACCCCAGATATGTAACCACTGTACTCGACAAATTGCCTGCTACCTCCCAAGTAGGAGGCGAAGAAGCTTAACAGACTGTCATGAAATCCCATCCTCTCAAGTTTAAGATTCAAGATACTGTGATTCAACTTGTCGAAAGCCTTCGAGAAGTCCGTGTACATAACGTCCAGTTGCTGCTTATTATTTATGGCATGATGGGCGGTGTTTAAAAAGGAAGTTAAATTAGTAGCAGTCGATCTGAATGGAAAGAAACCATGTTGGTTCGGAGAAATAAGATGTTTTACTTGATGGAACAGTTTATGGTAAACACAGACCTCAAAGGCCTTCGAGAAGTTTAACAAAATGGATATTGGGCGATAGATATCAATATGGGTCTTATTACCACTCTTGTAGATAGGGCAGATTTGAACGCACTTCTATAGGTCGGGAAAGACACCCCTGGAAATGGAAAGATTTGAACATAATGAGCAATAGGTTTCACCAGCACTGATGCGCAGTCCCGCAGAAGAAATGACGGAATGCCATCTGGCCCTGCAGTCTCCTTATTTTTGAGACATTTTAAAGCAGATAAGATGTCTGCATTGTCAAGGGCAAGAATATTTATGTTTTTTGGGTTGTCATTATCACTATCAGTAGGTTCATGATCATTGGTAGGAGAGGGATCAACATAGACACTTTTGAAGTAGTCAGCAAAAGCGTCCACAATGCCGTTGGGAGAGTCAAAGGCAGCGTCGCCGAAAAACATTTCACCGGGGATAGAGAACTATTTTGCTTCTGTTGAATAAATTTACAGAATTTTTTTGGATCATTCACAATGGAGTCCTCTGTTTGTGCAGTGCACTCTTTGTACGCTAAGTCGATCTTAATTTTGATATTTGCACGCATTATTTTAAAGGCATTATAATCAGTTTCGGATTTAGAAACTTTCCACTTCTTGTGCAGGCGAGACTTTGCCTTCAGTTGCTTAATAATATCCCCAGTATACCATCAAGGGTACGAGTATTTACGTTCTTGAGAGCGAAACAGCGGAACTGACCGATCAAAGAGGTCGTAGATCTTCTCGTACATTGCCGAGACAGCCCCGTTAACGTCGGAAAAGGCAGCGAGAAATTCCCAATCGGTCGCTGATATAAGATAATATAATAAGGGAAAATTGGCTTTGGAAAATTGTAGTTTCTATTATGAGGGTTCGTAGGAAAATTCTTGCCATCGCGACCGAGAGAAGAACATTCGACAGCGATGGCAAGAGTGGGGTGATGGGCGTTCTCATGTACAAGAGGCATCACTTCCCCTCTAACAGAGCAGGGGAAGTTGGCAAGAACCAGGTCAAGCAGACGGTTGTGAGAGTTACAAATGTTATTAAACTGGGTTAAAATCAAAATATGCCATAAAGTCCTTTAACAGTGTGAATTTGGAGTATAAGCCTATGCTATGTCAGATACCTGATTGTCCAAATTAAAGTCACCCGCAGTTATGTCAGAAAAAACTATAACCCGAAAAACTCTCGGAAAAAGATTTCTTTAGCGGCTTAAGTGTTTAAACCTTACTTAGAAAATTATGGTTATTTTAAGAAAATTATTGGGATATTTACAGGATATTATCGGATATTAATGGGTTATTAAAGGAAATCAATGGGATATTACAGGAAATTAATGGGATATGATGGGAAATTTATGGGATATTAATGGAAAATATGGGTATTTAAAAGGAAATTCTGGGTATTTAAGGAGAAATTAAGGGATATTTAGCTGAAAAAGGATATTAATTGTACACAAACGAGGCTGCGGTTTACCCCTCGGTTAAAATCTAACTTACTTAAATACATTCAAAATAACACATAAAAGTTAACAAGTTAAAAATTAAGCTACACATCATGATGCGGAAGATTTAAATACAAATTTTGGTATTCGTGAATCCTCACTACTGGTAAGGGCCATTCACATAATGATTTTAAGTCTTTGTACTTATCACTCCTGAGTTTTTGAACTTCTAAATTTAAAATCTCTAGATTAACTTCAGATAAACCAACTTTTTGTCGTTTAAGAATCGTTAAAGAATCAGATTCCTGTTGAAGGTGCATGGCTATTTACACTTAAAATATATTTTTAATGATTCGGATTTCTTTACCTTTAACTCCATAATGTCTGTCCAATTAATGGGATCTCCTGAATCGGATGTTCTAACTGATAGTATTTTGAGATCTTTAGCTAGTTTCTTAAAATCTGAAAAGGCATGGTACTCAAGAGGCTCGACAATGTACGGTAGCTTTCTTCGGGCAAGCCGTACAATGGGATATAGCTGTGAAGGAGCAAAAATATCGCCGGCCGTTGTCAAGGCTGTAGAAACTGGCACTATGTGCGGAATCTCCCTCGTTTTGCCAATCGAATGATTCAAAAAATCGCAATGAGATTTCCTCAATATTTTTTGTTTTTGCTTTTTGTTTTGACCACCGCAATCATCTGAAAAGAGGGCAATCGTTTTTACGGTATTCTTAGTGTCGGTCGTAGGCACTTATATCTTTATAAATACAGGAACTTATCTCAGAAGCATCTCGTTTGCTTTGTATCTCAATCCAATGATAGCAAAAACATTCCTTTGAAGCAATGTTATATACCGTAAAATTATAATTGGCCAAGCGGTTCTTGTAGAAGATAGCACTCTCTTTCAACAGGGGCAAGTAAATAACTTGTTGGAAGTTAAAACTAGCACATAAAATTTGAGTATTGTTTAAAGCCTCTGTTTTGACATTTTGTTTAATTTCTCTTACTTTGCTTTTTTTCTGTAACATGCTTCTCGAAACGAGCTTTTAACTGTTCTTTCTTGGCATCAACTCCTGCTCTGTAACTGAGACACAAAGAACACTGATCTTTCTTAGCCTTGTGAAACGCTAAATTTAATGTTCTAAATACTTTTCTATATAAGTAAATACAAGGTTTTTCGGCATTTGGATCTAATTCGATTAACAACATACGTTTTAGATACTGTTAACCCGGGGTGAAGATATTCCTTCGTAAAGCTGGACCTACAATAGTGTGACTCTACCTTAGGAAATCATTTAATGTGATTGAGAATGGCGTCCCATAGAATTTGGTCTCTATTAATAATAGCAGCTGATTGGCGACCCTTTTTTCTTCATCCAACAAACCCGAGAAGAAACCGCTCTCATTTACTTTCTCTATGGAAATTCTCATAAACGCTCAGAAACACCCAACGTATTTAAAAAAAAATTCTTACATACTAAATGTAACGTTGTCTTCTCGAATGTTCTATCTTGGAAGTCTTGTACGTAGTTTCTTTTGGTACAACATAACGAACTATGAAATCGCACTTCCTCGTAAGAGTGCCTGACAGGTTAATATGAAATACGCCGCTTACAAATTTAACAAAGTTCGTAAAACAAATTTAACAACTCAAGTTACGTCTCACCGTGAAATTCTCTTTTGGAAACACATTTTTATCAATGGAATACGACATTAGAATTAAACTAGCCGAAACAAATAGTCATGGATAAAGTAACATATCCGCCATAAAGTTCGATCCATAGACTTCCTTAATATTATTTTTTCTTAGAAAGTTTTCCTTTCCGTTTTGAACCTAAAATATCGGATCTGTCATTTCAAATAAAATTGTCATCTTCTTATATTCAAGATAACAGCCTCGAGTTGGGAAATCTATCATTTGAATATAACAGTCGATTAAATGATCTATACCTTCTAAGGATTCGAGCAAAATCACGACACAGAAATTCAATTAAGTATCAATTATGCATTTTTCATCAACAAGAAAAATCCCATTAATCCTGGTTATTATTTTATATGCGAGTCAGGTGCCCGGACGGTTGGAATGTGTTGCCATGTTGTTAGTTTTCTATGCTTCTTGGGGTATGGTCGGCCAAATATTCCAAAAAATATAAGAGATGCTAGAGATTGGGATCAGCTTCCAATGATAATTATTTACATTTTGAATAAACACTGATAAGTGCCCAAAATGTTTTATAAAACCTTATATATAGTTATACCCGAGGTTATACCGGTAAACAAAAACGTCATTTTGTTTATTACTTTCAAAATCTTTTCCAATGGTATTCCCGAGGGTATTCCTCCTCGTATTCCTCTTTAGCTTCGCTTAAAAGCATTTTAAAAGCACATAATTCCTGAAGAATATATCACAATGCATCACAAAATCTTTCGTAGGCCCTGTACCTATCTAAAAAATAGGATACATTCATTAATTACCTAAGTACTTAAATATGTATTATTAGAATGCTATTTTACCTTTTGTTAAAAAAATTTCAGTTTAAGCTCAGTATGGTCGTTTTTTGCGACCTCGTCATAACTGTTCAAAAAATATAGCAAAATCACAAGTTATACAAACTAAGCCCCATCTTTTAGCTTGTTATTTATTATCAAATGATTATGCACAAAGGAAGTTGATTGGCTTTTAACAATCTTACTGGTAATCAGTACGAAAGGCAAACTGGTAAAGTGTCCAAAATATATATCAATATGTCTAGGTACTTACAACAAATCCGCAAAATCAAAAAGGTTACAGCGAGGGTTACAGGGTTAGCTTTTCCTACATTTTTTCCCGCTTGAAAACGGGTGCTAATTTTCTTTCGTTCAGAGCTTTAATATCCTAATCGGTTAATTGATATTGTTTCGCAGGAAACTCAGGACTTTCTAAATTCACCAGATGCTCTGATGCTTTTAACCTTTTTGACTGCCAACACTTTGTATTGCTTTTCCTCCTCCAGCTCTTTCAAACTAAATCTTCCATTAATCGAATACACGATAGACGTCTTATTTAAATTATTATTAACATTTTCGTATTTATGAAAATTGAATGCATTTTATATATACTAAGCCTGACGGGGATTTAATTTTTGTTTCCACACAAAATCTTAATCGATATCGACAACGGTTAACCATAAATCCTTTTCGAAAATAGAACGCATATTTTTTCGAACCCAATTCATATATTTGGTAACGACAACTTTATCAAAACTGAGCTGTTCACCTCGAATATTTTTGAAGTACCTACTACATTATCGATATAAAAAACAACTCATTATTATTTATCAAAACCGAGCTTACCTCCTATCATATTTTCAAATAAATTAGTCAGAAAATCGTAGGTTCTATTAATAAAATCCAATTTTTTTTACACCGTGCATTTTCCACAAATTTAGGTATGAATTTAGGGCAGAATATCATATAAAGTAGTTTAATAATAATAATAATGTTTATTTATTAAGGAAGGAAGCAAGTACAATTTTTTTTTTCCAACATTAAATTCCTAAAATTAAATAAACATGACAAAAAAAACCCACCAAAGAAAATTCTTGTTGGTGGTTTTGCTACAAATAGTATATATATAATTACACAATATTCATAACATAAAAACGTACAATAACATAAGAAAAAACATAGTCCGTTATTTTTATTCTTCGCCTGTATTTGCTTATGTATTTATCAGTTTGCCAGCGGAAAGAATAATATTTTGTCCTGTAATTTCAATTCAAACTTTGTTAAATAAAATTAAAATTATCCAATCGTCATTAAATTTTAAGATAAATAATAAAGTGAACTTAGATCGATAAGGTCAAAATTTGTACTTGTTTTTCTATATTACTCTACTTACCTTTAGCTATTTGACTTAGCTTCGTTTATTTTAAATAATTATTTTCGTTTTATCCCGAGCTTTATCCTTAATATAAGTAAATTCTTCAGAATTATTATGCTCTACTCAATGTCGGGAATAGCAAAAAATACACTGTTAACATACCACATGTCCAACCAAATATCTTTCAGAATTGAAGTATGACTTGCTATTTCTCGCTGATTGCTTCTCGCATCTGATACTGAGAGAGAAATCGGCTATTCAAAGATTTTAATTACTTCTAAAGATGGGTATGGACAGATTGGGTTTTACATTGTATTATATTCGACAATAGATTATTAGTTCTATCAAAGAACTGTTTTGATTAATTTCTAACTCTGACAAGAGATCGTTGATTAAATGAGTTAAGGACCGTGAGGGATTTCTGGGAACTTACTATAAGAAACCAATCTCTATGATTGAGGACGCTAATAAAAAGATATATATACATTTTACATCAGTTGATTGAGTACAAATAAATTATTTGTAGCAATTTAATGTTTGCATTACACAAGGCATTTTATTATATTATATTATATTATAGTTTTGCAGTTTAATAATTTTAAGTGAATCATTTCATAGCTATGATAATCAGTATGATATTAATGGGTATAATATATGACGTAACGATATACTTAGTTGGGCGTCAATTTGTAGCGAAAACTAGCGAAATATTAATTAATTATTTAAGTATGTCATTGTGCGCCATTTTGTAATGAAATACTAGTTGTTCAAATGCATGAGACTCGTTTTTATTTTTCTTAGGGGGTAGGTCGTCGTTCTTTTACGAGCAGTGATTTGTATTGTGTATTGTGGGCGCCAGAGTTCCTAGAGACAATGCGAACTGAATATGAATACTTAAATATAAATAAATATAAAGATAAAAATATCAGAAATTTGTCCTTATAATTCGCAATGTCTCACGGACCTCTATCTTGCGATAAATCAAAGAAATAAATTTCCAAACAACAATATATTAATTATACAATTAAATTACAAATACGATTGATGAAATTTGAAATGGAGTTAATCAATATAATTGATGAGATTATTAGAAATTAAGTTTATGAATAAATTGACTTAGTAATGAGAGTTAAAACTAATGTGAAAGTTTTAAAAAGTTAATTGTAACAGATAAAAAAAATTAATGAAGCATTATAATTGGTCTTTACAATATGTTTATCGTCTGATTGGCTAATACGAGGGCTAATACTTAGCTTGTCCAATTATTCTGTAACCATGCGATCGTATTGGGAGCTCTACTGGAACCGCTTCTGCCTATTCCCAAGTTAGTATCTCTTGGTTTTATCGAGGACTTATTTGGTTCACGAAATATTGATTCCCTCAGACCAGCAAGTGGACGAACACCTGCTACTTGCCAAGCACGATGTTTTTTCCAGCCAATTCGGGAGTGTTGAGTACATGTAAGAAGAAATAAACCAGTCTTAGACCAATGTATATCGCTAATTAAATAATATTCAGGGAAATATCATGTGAACATCACTGTTAAACACATGAGGAAGCAATCAACAAATTGAAAATTTACTGGTTAAAGCAGATATAATCAGAAACTTGAATTACAATGTTAAGTTGAGTAAAAATGATAAATAACTACTGTTCCTCAAGATATCCTTTTCTTTACTTTTATGAAATTCAAAAGAAAATAATGGAATAACGTTCCATTATTGGAGTGACTCTCGGTAAATCTAAATAAAAGATAACTTGAATTTGTTAATAAATAGAAAAAATATAATAATAATGAGTCTTATAACTCAAAATAAGTAATTGCTATTACTTTTATTTCGGCCCTTGGCACATAATCGAAAATTAAGCGCAATTGCGCCTCAATTTAATTAAAGATAAAGATAATATAATCACTTTTTCGCATCGAGATAGAAATTTAGATAAAAGATAAAAAACCAGATAAATTTACATATGTGAGATTAACCTCTCATAAATGCAAAGTAATGTCGGTACATCAGTATGAGACGAGACAGGGCGAGTGCTAATAGTTATATACTTGATGTAACAAATAAACTGAAAATTTATATAAATAAGCCTGAAAAGAAATAAATATTAAAACTAGCAATACTATGAGGGAAAATTCTACTGAAAATTCAATTTACTACCTTTGCAGGAATATATAGAACTTACTCCGAGAATTCACCCAAATAATACTGTTCAATTTGAACGAAAATACGTAAAATAATGCGCGTGACCACTAAACGATGAAATAATTACGTTTTCCGTAGATTTGGACTAAGCCTCTTTCAAATTACATGAATTTTATTAACGAGAGACGCAAATATTCACCAATAAATCGGTATTATTACCCAAACGTCACGACAATAATTCAAAATTATTGAAGATGTAAGCTAATCAAAAATGGAAGACTAAACGAAACATAAACAAATATTAGTTATGTATTTAAAAATGAAAAAATTATTTAAATAAACTGCAAGATGAATTAAATATTTCAAGATTAAAAAATTAACACTCACCCGTCGGCGTCTGACACAAGATACCCGATCTCGCTTTCAAAATTCAAGACGCTAAACAAAATATGCTTGCCGGTGTATGATTGGCTAGTTTATATCATGTGATTACCACTATAACTCACGCAGCGTCAAGCCATAGAAATACCCAATATTGAATATAGTAAACTATAGTAAATTAAATTCATGAATTGTAGGTATAAAATAGCGTACTGCGCTCCTAAAATTGCTAGCCACACGACCACACGAAATAAACCCATTCGTGAATAGATGTCACTGGCGACCTAAATATTAAATAACGAAAATCATTCGCAATTGAATTGAAATTTTTAGTGTAGCGGAATAAGCATATATTCCGTTACAATGATTGTTATTTTGCTACTTATAATAAAAATCACGCAATACTACTAATATTTATTAGACCATAATTAATTTTTGATTCAAAACATATCTTACTAAATCGATGTAAGGTTCTAATTTGTGTAACATACTACTTGTACAGACTACCAAATACAAATATTAAGAACATTTTTATATAAAAATTAAAAAAAAGCAATGGAACTAACCTGGATATATTTTAGATGATCAGTATTAATCTAATGGATCAAAATAATATTTGTGTTAATAATTATTCCTCTTCCTTTTTGTTTTTTGATGTATAAACATCGAGATAAACATCTTACCCGGCGGTTTGACGATAAATCTCGGCAAATGGGACGGAAATGTGCAAGCGGATGGGGACGGAAATGTGTAACCAGCTGTGACATCCTAACCATGCGCAGTGATTTTACGAGGGCTGCTGAAACATTTGTGCATGTCGATATAGGATATGTTTACACATCAGTGTCTCGAGTACTAGCAGACTCGCTCATTTCTAGTCCGAATCTAGCGCATGTATTAATTATGTTTTTATCAGGAACAAATTAAATTTAAAACTTGTTTGATCTTAGTTCGTACATAATTCAGTCTGACATAGTCATCTAGGCGTTTGATTATTTATTTTAAAAAATGCCTTACTATCTCAGAAAGGTCCTTTTCTTACAAGCGTCTAGGTACAGACCCCGAGTATCGATTTAAAGCATCGCACGTGTCTGTTCACGAGTTTCTGTTCCAGATTCCATACGACGCAACACGACATTGGCCGCATGTATCAGAATTATCCATGTTTCTACGATCCAGTAAATTGCTTTCAGCTGGTTAGTGGTGACACAATGCTTGTGATACGGCAGCCCGGGTTCGATTCTCGTCGGTAGCAGGGCATATTTTTCTATTTTTCTAAGGTTATGTTTGTTTGTTTTATTAAATTTGGGTTATTTTTGTTTGGTTGAACCCCGGTGCAAGAGAAGTGAGTGAAGGGCCATTCGTGAAGTTAACAGTACTCCTTTAAATCGCCCTCTCTATATCATCGCGAACATGCACGCGCGATGCTTTAAATCGGTACTCGGGGTCTATACCTAGACGCGTGTCTTTTCTGCACTTCCTTGTTTATGTTTATTTATTATTTAGTAGAGAAGAGTTCAGAGCTCACTTAACGTTGCCAAAAGAAGCATTTTTAATTCATATGATCTGGCTTTTATCTCGTGTCTAGATGTGAGTAGTGGTGTCAAATTCTTTATTATTTTGCAAGTAGAGAGTTTAATCTGATAACTAAGGAATGTTGTCATATTTCTAACAAATTCATTTTCTAAAATTACACGCTAAGTCCACATGGTTCATGATTATCCAGGGGTTTCCGGTATATTTTAGCACCCAGTCTTTATTTTTGGTACTAAAAGTTACCTTAATGGCAAAGACGCCAGGTTCCGTTATCAGATGAAATAACTAAGCAGCGTAAAACTGTCAAGAAATACCAATTTTTGTTTTATTAATCAAACACCCTGTATATTGTTCACTGAAATGAATACCATTTTTGATTAATTTCATAGTAAACATATCCGAATTTATACCTACTTTGCATAGATATTTGATGATGTTTATTATAAAATATTTCACAGCAATTATAGGCATATTACAAATTTTTGAAATCAGAAGAAGAATGTGTGTGTGTTTTAGTGAATAATATATATTCATTAAAGAAAACAAAAGTCGCTCTTTTTTAACAGCTTTACGATGTATATTTGAATTATCAGATAGCAGATTCTGGCTACTAACACTGTGTGGTGTAATTTAATTCGTCCCAGTTGAAGTTCAATATCCATTTCTCCAAGTACTTCAGCAGTCTCACCGGTAACCGTAAGTAAAACTACGTTATTCGATATAGGTAGGACTTCTACTCTATTTACTCTGTTGGACCTTACCAAAGATACCGCCGCACCAGTGCCAACACTAATAATTGTAATGGCTTTTCCGTTGATCTTTCCTTTAATAGTTAGACTATCGGCGTTTTTTCCTAGACTGTTTATGGAGACGACCCTGGGGGCTTTATCTTCTTTAGCCAACACCCGCCCCGCAATGTTAACTAATTGAAGTTTTCCTGATTTGACTTTGAAGTTCTAGCGTCTCTGTATGGAGATCTAGACCGTAGTTATTCTCGGCAATCTCTTTTGAAATGTCCTGTCCTGCTACATATATAGCACTGATTTGAAGTATTTCGGTTACGTGGCCTATCTTCTAGTGGCTTCCGAAATCTCCCCGGTTAATTTCTTCAAAATTTCGTCCATCTCAGTCAGTTAATTCACAGCTGCCTGTCGGCTTTTCTTCCTGGATGGATACGGCCCTGACTTTTGGCTTAGATATATTACAGGCCGCCTCGATTTCTAGAGCCCTACCCAAAGCTTCACTGCTGTTATCAAATTTGGCTAGACGTAGCATTTTCTGAGTTTCTGGATCTCTGATACAATCCACGAAATATTGGGCAACAAGTTCCTCTTGAAATTCCTCTGTTGCTCCCGGGTACGCCAATTGAATGAAACGTCTAACTTCTGCCTCAAATTCTTGCAGGTTTTCACTAGGTTTCTGATGTCGAGACTTTACTTGTGCATTATAGGGTTGTCTTCTATGTTGGTCGCCAAATCGTCTCTCCAGGGCAGCTACAAGTATGTCTTCCCCTGTTGGCTGATGGGAATAGTCTGCAATAGTTCCAGGGCAGATCCACGAAGCGCTACCACTAGTGACGTAGCAATTTCTTTGTTATTCCAACCGTTGGCAACAGCAGCGGCTTCAAATTGTCTTTTGAATGTACATAAAGATGTTTGGCCGTCATAGGTTGGAGGTTTGATATGCTATCCTGTGGCGAATACCCTCGGTGAGTCCTTGATTTTTTAGTCTGGTAACTTCTGCTTGTAGATTTCTCATTTCTTCCTGTACGTTTCCTACTTCTCTTTGTATATTTCCAACTTCATTTTGTATATTTTCAACTTCTTTTTGTACAGTGCCAACTTCTTTTTGTATATTGTCTACTTCTTTACAAGCCGGTCCTGTTCTGCTTGCCTTTTACGTTGATCTTCCCGATCCGCTTGCTTTTTATCTTCTTGGTCTTGTAAAAAATTTTACAGCCAATCTTGTTCTGCTTCTCTTTTGTCTTCTTGGTCTTGCAAAATTTTCTGAAGCCGGTCCTGTTCTGCTTGCCTTTCAACATTTAGGTTTTCCATGAAATCGGCCAACATTTCATTTATTTGCTCAATTTCTGCCGTTTGTTGCTTCGTATCGACCATAGAATATTATAAAATGTTCACCGAATCCACCAATGAAAACGGTCTCGTTAACGTACTTGTACCCTCTTCTCTCCTCGAAGAACACTTCCCAAGTCCCGTATCTTCACAATCCGACTTCTTACACCAAATGTTACGTTTTTCCCGTGGGTTCTGAACGAAATTACAACTTTTACTATTTTAAAGTAATACTATGTTTATTCTTTATCACTGTATACAATTAAGCACACTAAACTACTCTTATAACTTTACAACTAATATCTACCTCTTTACAATTGTTCAACACTCAATGATTAACTAACTCTAACTCGCGTGATTTCCGCTATTTATATACAATCTAAAATCTATTGCGAATACTCCGGGAGAAGCGAGACCTCTCTATATTATTCTTGACCAGGACTGCATGCATCGGGAGAATTCCACCACAGTTCCTGAATCTTCGCGGCCGGCGATGAATCGTACGCAGACGCGACAAGGCTAGTTCTATAGGGTAGCACAAAAACATTCAGATGGTTGCCAGCCGTGACAATATAAAAACAAAATACATTTTTTTAAATATATTTTTCAATTTTATTCTAGAGACTGTGCCATTAAATCAGTTAAATGTCTAAGTCGACTTTACTGACAGGAGTAATCCCTTTTGACGAAGTTTGCGATAAGGGTCATACATAACTCTGGTGTCATTTTTGCGATGGCGGCTCGGATATTGTTTTCAGATCTTCGATGGTTCCGATTTATTTGCATAAACCTTTCCCTACGTTAGCCCCAAAGAAAATAATCCAAGGGCGTTGAATCGCCAGATCATGGCAGCCATTCAACTTCATATCTTCTGGAGATAATTCATTCGGAAAATCTATTGTTCAAAACTGCTAATGTTTCTCAAGCAGTGTGGCAGGTAGAACCATCCTGCTCAAATCACATATTGTTCAAGTCAAGATCCTTAATTTGCTGACCAGCCTGAACTAGAGAAAAATGCAGGCCACTAATCCCCTGACTCTACGAAGCATACCAAACAGTGACTTCGACTGGATGCATTGGCTTTCCATAGGTTAACTACATGTGGATTTTCAGGCCCCAGATTCGACAGTTTTACTTATTGTCGTGTTCCGAAAGGTAAAAATGAGCTTCGTCACTGAATATGTTTTTTTACAAAAAGTTCCATCGGTTCTTATTTTTTCCAATATCCAGTTACTGAATAGACGACGCCGCCGTCCATAATCCATTGGTTTTAGTTCGTGGGTTAGCTGGATCTTGTACGCATTAAGACGCAAATCTTCAGTTAAAATTATTGTAGTTAAAATTGTATGCAGAATGCTTTTCTTAAGGCTGACATGTTGTGTACGGCGTCTTACGGGAATTGTGATATCTTCAGCAACACTTGCAGGTCCCGTCTCGATGAAGGCGCAATTTTCTTTCAGTAATTGCAATTGATCTGTTACTTTCGTAATAAGCTTGTACCATCAGAACGCGTTATTTTGAAATGTACTAAATGAAAAAACCTTTGTATTCCATGCAAAAATTTTAATCCAAAAGGACGTCTAATCAGCGCTTTCGGCCTTAGCCATCATCAGTGTTACTTGTCAGTTGGAACAGAAGATATCCACAAGAGGCACAAACAACATCAAAACGACAACGGTCACATCAAAATTTAAAAAACACTCTACATTATAAGAAAGGTTCACATAATTTAAACATTTAACAAATTAAAGCCAGACGTGGAAACCACGCTTTGATGGTATGACAAACATGTCTCTGTCGACAATCTTGACAAGTTGCATGGAATACAAAGGTTTTTTCATTTAGTACATTTCGTACATGCACACAGCCTTCACTCTTCATTCATTATTTTGAAATGGCATACTACGCACATGACATTTCCCAATTTTCATTTTAGAATTCATAGCAACAGAAACAGTGACTAGAATTAAATCGGCTACCGCGTAATGGGATACTATTTATTACTATGTA